>BQNB010074052.1:14671-31915 GCA_026074375.1 Tanacetum coccineum
ATTCGTTCTTTAGATTCATACCACTGTGCAAGCTTCTCACTAATAACATGGATCTTCTCTTCAAAGAAGACGACATAAAGCTGAATCTGATGCAACAGTCCTCAATTCGCTTCTGATTTTCTTATCAGATGACACAAACAATAATTACAAATAATATAAAACCTTAGATTAAGGTTTCGTTGAATCCCTGCTGCTACTTCTTCTATCGTCAATTGTTGGAACCATAAAACCATTGTTGTCAATCGTTTTAGATGCATGTACTAATCAACAATGACTCTTCAAACAGAATTAAGGTTTTCCAATACCTTAGCAGTCATACGTATCTTTTGACAGTTATAAGTCACCTTGGCAATACAAACGTGCCCAAGTAGTTGTGCTCTTGTTTCCTTCATCATTCATTCATACTAGGGTTCATCATCAATCCAAAGATTAACTCACCAAAGCTAGTAGGAACATTATAGATCACCAATCCTGTTTTTTTTATTGAATTAGGGTTTGCAAAAACCCTAATCTTTACCAAATCAGCCAATCACCAAAAACAAAAAATTCGATCATCTTTTTCATCAAGAACACGACATCAAACCTTGTAGTATCCTAGACATCACGAGCCACGAGGCTCTGATACCACATGTTGAGAATCGTTTAGCGCATCTAGGATTAGTTTTACAGATAACTTATATATGCAGCGAAATAATAACAAACAATAAGTTATCAAACAAGCTTTTACTATTATTAATCAACAGCCCCAAATACTATTTGATCAAAATAGATCGGTTACTCTAACTAGTAAAAGAGATTTACAATCCTTGAGGCTAATCTATAGATGTCTACAACTATCTACTAACTAACTAAACGTGTACACATACGCGTTTTCTTTTAGTCGACTCTCATTGAGAACACACACTCTTCTAGATGATTAAAACAATATGCCTGGACCTTCTTTTATAGCATAAGGAGTCAAGGATTACATGCAAACTAATAAAAGATATTAATGTGAGAATCAATTAATTATTCATCTTTATCTTTTACCAAATCTGATAGAATCCTCCAATTCTTATCTTTTGTAGAATTTTTCAATTACAACTTTGGTCCTTTTTGTTTCCATCTTGTTCATTCTTTGTTTTTGTTTATCAAACTCAAATTAATTCCCAACAATCTTTCCCCTAGTGATAATGACAAAAACAAAATAAGCACAACTTCCCCTATGTTATATTCGAGATGATAAAATTCCCTTAAGCTATCAAGGATCTAAAAGTTGCAAATCATCAAATCTTCTTCCCCTTTTTGTCAATATCAAATAGGAGACTAAAGTATGCAACTTTGATCTTCACAACTACAAACCAATATTACACTTCTAATCCAGCTTTCCAACAACTCAAATTACCCTCCATGACGCGCCTTAAGATAAATGAATTTGAGCAGTAGAAACTAAAACTAGCAGTAGTACAAAGGCTTAGTAGTAAGTTTAAAACCTCTACACCTTGATGTAGCATATAAATGGTTAAACATTTTAACAATAAGCTTCCCCTGAAACCCATATGTTAACCATCTCTTGAATCTTTAAATTCTGTAGGCTCTATGTAGTGATTACTGATGAAGAAAACTAAGTATAGCGAACTTGATGCTAAAGTAGAACAACCCAAACTTGTGTCTTATATCTTGTATTATCCACGTGACTTCGAACGTATACCCAAAACCAATGTATAAGGAGACCGCAATCTCTTAACAATTATCCTAATTTTCTATGAGACACATAACCAAAGTGATAGCAAATGTGAGCATTGAGCACCATAAGTTAGATCACACACCTTTGCTAGATTTGTCAAGTCTTCGTCACATCGTTTCTAAGCACGAACAAGTTACCTCCAAATATTGTAAGCCATTTGAGATATTATAAGAACACAAACTTGTGAAACTCCACTTCATCTTCAAATAAGTGATAATTAATCATCTTCGTAACCAATTGAACAAATAAAACGAGCCATTAAACCTGCTGAGAACATGTAAACTAAAAACCAAAATTCTTCCTCTGTGTGTTGTCCAAAAACATAATTCCCTTTATCATCCGCTATCGAACCAAACTAGCAGTATAAACTTCTTTCTCGAACGACACTAGCAGTTTTAAAATTCTTCTCGGACAAAGAAAGCAGTATTAATTTTGACCTTTTTACGATTTACCATGCAGTACATAAATGTTTATTTATCGGACAAAGCTAGCAGTCTTAATTCATTGAGCATCACTAATTCTTTAAGTCCAAATAATTAAATAATATTAAACAGCAGCACTAATATTTATTGGGCCCAATACACGAACAATACTGACAACACTTATCATGGCAGTTGAATATACCACAATCCAGTCCAAGTAGAAAAAGACCCATCATACTGTTGTCATTTATTCGGCCCATGACGGTTTATAATCCAAGAAACAAGTTGGCCCATTTATTTTCTTTAGCAGCTGACTTGATTTGTTTGACCTGTTACAAAAAAAGAAACGCCACATGCGAGGCTCGAACATCTGACTTTAAGGATCAAATACATAACAACACCCTCCTAACCAACTGAACTAATTAGCCAGTTGTGCTATTCTACTCTTTATGTATTATTTATTCCTTCCTCCATTGCTTAGCTACATATTATCTGTCACAAAATCGTTACTAACCCGTGGCCAATATGTGTTCTCCTTCCTCCCAAGGCTATTAGTGATGCTTAATTTTGTCACTATTATGTTACAATGTTGTCGCTAAGCTTGGCATTACAAAATAAAGCGAGCAATACTAATAATATAAGCGAGCAGTAGTAACCTTTTCTTGCTTTGACAGTATTAACATATGCTACCTTTGTTCGTCCCAAGCAGTAGTAATTTTCTTTTTATTTTGTAGCAGCAAACGAAGCAACAATCTTTTTAGGACCCAATCAATACAAACATGTATAAAATCATATGCGTGAATCCTAACCTTAACATGAATTTTAGTTTTGATATTTTCTTCACCATACATCCACGTCCATCACCATAAACACTAAGCAACCAATGAATCAAGTAAAAACCATACCTTGATTAAATGTCGTGACTTTCAAATAATTAAAAGCTCGTCCAAACGAAGATCAATATCAGATGCACCCAAATTCGTTCTTTAGATTATACCACTGTGCAAGCTTCTCACTAATAACATGGATCTTCTCTTCAAAGAAGACGACATAAAGTTAAATCTGATGCAACGGTCCTCGATTCGCTTCTGATTTTCTTATCAGACGACACAAACAATAATTACAAATAATATAAAACCTTAGATTAAGGTTTCGTTGAATCCCTGCTGCTACTTCTTCTATCGTCAATTGTTGGAACCATAAAACCATTGTTGTTAATCGTTTTAGATGCATGTACTAATCAACAATGACTCTTCAAACAGAATTAAGGTTTTCCAATACCTTAGCAGTCATACGTATCTTTTGACAGTTATAAGTCACCTTGGCAATACAAAACGATGACCAAGTAGTTGTGACTCTTGTTAGCTTCATCATTCATTCAATCTAGGTTCATCATAAATCCAAAGATCTTAAATAACAAAGCTAAGTCGGACACATTATAGATCACCAATCTTTTTTTTATTGAATTAGGGGTTGGCACAAAAAACCATAAATCTTACCAATCAGCCAATCACAAAAACAAAAAATTGATCATCATTTTTCAATCAAGAACACGACATCAACCTTGTAGTATCCTAGAAATACGAGCACGAGGCTCTAGATAACACATGTTGAAGAATCATTTAGCGCATCTAGGATTAGTTTATCAGATAACTTATATATGCAGCGAATAATAACAAACATAAGTTATTCAAACAAGCTTTCTACTTTTATTAATCAACAGCCCCAAATACTATTTGATCAAAATAGATCGGTTACTCTAACTAGTAAAAGAGATTTACAATCCTTGAGGCTAATCTATAGATGTCTACAACTATCTACTAACTAACTAAACGTGTACACATACGCGTTTTCTTTTAGTCGACTTCTTTGGAGAAAACCTCACTCTTCTAGATGATTAAAACAATATGTCTGGACTCCTTTTTTTTTATCTTTGTAGAAATTCTTCATTTAACTTTGGTCCTTTTTGTTTCCATCTTGTTTCATTCTTGTTTTGTCTTATCAACTCAAATATAATTCCCAACATATACTTGTCCTATTTTTCACATTAAAATGCTTAAATTATGCTCAAATTTAAAAAAATTTCAAGCATATCTTTTGTGAAATTACCTGTTACATAACCTGCACACAACAACCCTTATTAGATATTGTGAGAATTTGGCCTTATCCGTTTCTAAATGTTTACCTAAATTCCACAAAAATATGAGTGTGCCGGTGATGTTATAGACTTTAGAACTTGGCTTGGTATATCTATTCGAGATCACAGTGATGAGTACTATGAATTTAGATGGAGTAACTTGATTAAATTGGTAAATTTTTAGGATTACACCCAAAAAGCCTATACATGTTGTTTAATTAACTAACTACATTGGTTAGTTAACCCCTATATAAACCCTTTGTTTACTCATTATAAGAGTAAGATACCCCTAGAAAAACCCGTAAAGCCAATCCTTTAGGAATAATACCAACTATTTGTTTCGTTACACCTTTACACCTTAGTCTACCTTGTTAGATTATGTCTATTTACAGTTGCTAGTTGCTTAAAATGTAAAGTATGTATTTCTCGAGTCTTGTGTCATTTTCTATCTTTGGTACGTGTGTGTGTAAAAACACAAAAGTCATTGTTACCCCAGGAGGGAAAATGCTAAATTAAAAGGCCTACTAAAACACTAAAAATATGGATAACTATACTGCCAAACAATGTTGGTATTGTGTTTTTATGTCCTTAACAGGTACAAATGATTGAAAACAAAGCAAAAACGGTAATTTCCGGGTGACTTTCGACGACGTTTTTACGATTATCGAGGCTCAAACGAAGTCGTTAATATTCCTCGATCACACCATTGGAAAGAGCACGAAATTACGAGTCCAACGGTATCGGCCTTTCATATGTGAACCTTTTTATTTTGAACCTTTTTCATCCCTGTTTGAACCTTTAGTAATAATAAACCTGGTCCATATTAATTAAGGGTTATATAATAAATTTGGCATATAATAACTAGAACCAGCCTCTTAGCCCATCGGATTTGAGTCATTGGTTTTACCAAGATGTACTGGGGTTCGAATCTGCTGAGGGTATTATCCCCTCATATCCACGTCAGCGCCACGTGGCTTGCCACGTCGGATGACACGTCAGCTAGTGGGTCCCACCTGCTAACGTGGCAGCTGACACGTGGACGACCCGATCCTGACCCGGCCCATGACCCGACCTGACCCGGCCCACGACCCGACCAGACCCAGCCCATAACCCGACCAGACCTGGCCGTTGACTAGCGGTCAACCACCGTTGACCGGTGGTCCGGCTGTGGTTGACCGGTGGTCCAACGGTGGTTGTCCGGCGGTGGTTGACCGGTGGTCCGGCGGTGACCGCCACTGTTGACCGTCGTTGACCGTCACTGCCGCCGTTGAATAAAATTTTGTTTTTCTATAATTATTTTAATTAAATAAGTTATATTGCTATATCATTGTGTTAAGATTTGTGTGTGTATGTTTTATCGACATAACATTCTCTTTAATTTTATGTTAAAAACTTTTGACATGTAAACGATCTCTTTTCATATACCAAAACTGTTTTACACTTTAATAGGTAGAACCAAGGCTGTCAAGATCGCGATCCCACCTAGGATCGTTTTTGTCTTTGCAAGATCGAGATCGTAAGATCGGATCGAGATCGTAAGATCCTACCAATTTATCATGTTCTGTAAGCAACGGATAAACGAGTCAAACTATTTTTATTTCTACTCATCATCAAATATAAATTTATATAATATCCTCTTGAAAATGTCAAAGTTCAAATTTAAAATACCAAAGTAAAAGTAAAACACAAAAAAGTCAAGTTTCAATCGTCACATTCACGATTTAGCGGAATAAAATTACATAACATGCGTAATAAACGTCTCAAAACAAAGTACTTCACTAGTATCACTACAATTAAGCTATCTGAATTAAAACTTAAAGGTTAATAGTTAAAAGTTAAAACTATGAAAAGGTAAAAGAAAAAACAACAATTACCTGTAAGAATTTTTTTGCTTAAGGTAACTAGAACATGAAAAGAAGAATCCTAATTTGTTTCATGTAATTTCAATTTGAGGAAAGTAGATAATTAGGTTTATTGATTAGAAAATCTAGGAATGAAACGTCAATGCTTGACACTGAGATCAACGAACTCGTATTGTTCTTTTTTGGGCATAAAAAAAGTAATGGGCTAGTCAATAAGTTAGTAACTTGGTAATTTGGTAAACTCGTATCGACACGCGATCCTACGATCTTACGCGCGAGTTTACGATCCTACTTGCGATCCTACCTCTGATGCGATCCTACACCGATCTTACACGATTTTATCAGGTGTACACGTAAGATCGTACGATCTTACGTGTAAACTCGCGAGTTTGACAACCTTGGGTAGAACACTAGTTTATTTGGTAAGAAAGACATGATAACTAATATATTACGTAATTAAATGACTTTCATCACATTTGTGTGAACTTGAGGTTGTTCGCATTGAAGTTAAAGGTAATTAATATACACTAGGCAGAGGTTAGTGCGTAATTAATACACACAAACTTTCCTAATTAACATAAAAATGCATTAAATTCGGGTTTATTCATGTCAAAATCATGTTCAAATATAACAATTTATAGGTTTATTTAATGTGTATTTAATGCATTTTTATATTAATTAAGAAAATTTATGTATATTAATTGCACACTAACCTCTGCCCAGTCGGCATTGGTTAGCAAAACCCATAAATAAATGGAGAAAACACAACAAATAGTATTAAACAATGAAACTTATTAGCATAATTAGTATCCTTTTATTACTTGCTACTGCATCGACGACAACAATGTTAGTTACAGGTGATTTATTATAACTACTTTTGTATATGCATTATTTATATAGTCGTTACTAGCTCTTGCGTTGCGACATGGTATCCTGCAATATAATTTGTTAAGGTTCACATATTATGTGAAAATAGCTATGATATCAATGTAAGTATCCCCAATGCAATAAGTTTCTGATACTACAAACTCATTTTTCAACATAGCATGGTATATGTGCAAAGCAACGAGACGAGTACTACATTTAAGGTGGGTCTTTTTGCTTTCCTTCTTTGCATTTTTTAAACGATGTTTTTCGATGATAACTGATAGTATTTAGTAGTCGTTTGCTTGTGATGTATGATTGTGAAAAGGTTGATATGTAACATTATTATCTTCAAATTTTAAAATTATAATTTCAAACTATGAATATATTAAATTTATTATACTAGTTATATCTTATCACTCACTGTAACATCCAGTTTAATGCTATTAAGTAATGTGTAAATAGTGAATTTTAAAATTTGGTTTTTGAAATTATTAATGTAGTAAGTTATGTAAACTTAAAATTTTTGAGACTTT
Source organism: Tanacetum coccineum (assembly GCA_026074375.1). Taxonomy (NCBI): domain Eukaryota; kingdom Viridiplantae; phylum Streptophyta; class Magnoliopsida; order Asterales; family Asteraceae; genus Tanacetum; species Tanacetum coccineum. The sequence goes on from BQNB010074052.1 coordinate 22,219, forward strand.
AATTGATAAAAGTCTAAAATACATCATAAATATCATATACTTAACACAAGGAAAACTTTGAAAGTATGACAAAAGACATTTTTATCTTGGGCTTGAAAAATCCAATAACATTAATAAAATGTCACAACTATGCATATGCTTATAAAACCCTAAAATCACAATGCCTCCCTTTCAAACCCCATCGCCACTGTACCACGTCAACGTACATGGTCACTTTTAAAATAAATCTAGTTTTCGTATTTTAAATAACCCATGTCATGCTAAAGACTTTTTGTTGTTATTCATGTTGTCTTGTTAACTCAAATAAACGCCTTAAAGAGTAGACGTATGAATGCTTCTTAGGATTCCATATCGAGCTTAGTTAAGAAGCTACTAATATCTGACTGTTTTTTTACTAATCAAGAAAGGTTTATATATCTTCACTGATTTCTATTTAATATGTATTAAAAACATCTGCGATTTTTTCGTTGGGTGTTTGTTTAACCATCAAACATCCATGAACACGTCACAGACATTTTACTTTCTCATTTATTCCGGATAAAAATGTAACTCGTGTTTTTAAGGTGAGAAAATGTTTAGATATGTTATGTATTGATGCAATAAGTAATGTTTTGTTTGTGTTTGGATACAGTTTTTTAGTGTGTAAAACTGAGCATCGGGTCATAACCGACCCGAACCGACTAAAACCGAACCCACCCGAAACCGATTAATGGATTTTTGCAAACCGAAAACCGAACCGATTGAACCCTATATAAACCGAAACCGAACCGAATAAACTCGGTTCGGCTCGGTTTGTCAGGTCGGATCGATTTTCGGTTCACTTTGCTGAGCCCTACCTCAAATAACTCAATTTTGGGATTTTTTCCTTTTGGTCCAGACATGGACATATAACAATAATTTTGAGCTTGCTTATCAGATTGATTATTGTTTATTAATCTTGTGAAATTGGTTGAAGTTAAGGAGCTATGAACTTTATGTTCATTATCAGTGGCGGACGCAGGATTTTGGATTGTATGTGGCACAATTTTGCCTCGTTTGTCTTCGCAAATCTTAGTTTTAGTTGGTTGATTAGCCTAAAACATGCTTTTTTCGTTTTTAGGTTTTAGACCCGAGCAATGTAAACATAGCATGTAGTAAATATTGAAAGCGTTTTTTTAACATGTGCCCAGGGGCACACGATAAGAAGGGTACAAAGCTTATATGTCACAATTTGGATGATTAGCAATCATTATTAATCATTAGCATCTAGCCCCATAATTACTAAATGTGACACGTAAGCTGTAGGAATCTGTTTATCATCTGCCCCCAAGGCACACATTAATCTTTTGCATCCTAAATAAAATTAGACATTTTTGTACCTATGACTTTTTAGCAAATAAAAGTAAAACATAAATGAAAACTACCATACCAAAGTACATTATAATGTTTTGATATAGAATTAGTGCAATTTTAGTTGATATATTATGTTTACGATTCTCGTTTCATTCATATTACGAAGTACTAAAACAAATTCCAATGTGTTCCCTATGGCCTATGCTGCCTCACGTGTATATAGTGACAAAAAAATAAAGTAACTAGAGTAAAAAGCAAACAAATAGATATTTAATATTATTTAGTGAACATTACTCTTCATCTTCTTTAAGAATCAATTTTTATATCTTCTATCGTAAAAAAATTTCAACAAAAAAAACTCAAAAGCATTTCTCTGTTCTATTTTTGTTTATTTATGTACATCTCTCTAAACTAGGTGTAGCATTTTTAAAATATCAAAAAATTTCAAATGAAAGTTACGTTTCGTCGGATTGAATCGTATGTGGCACGCGCTACATGTAGCTCGTGCATAAGTCCGTCCCTGTTCATTATTCCTTCAACCTACGGCTATTGTTGACTTTTATCCACATGAGTATATTACGATTAAAGCTTATTTACCACTACTATTACTATAGAATTTTTAATAAGTTTTGTTGTCATTGATGGCACTCATTTTCTATATAACAATGTGGAATTAATATGGTGTTTTATTCTTTTTTATAATAACACCTTCATCAAGCTATTTTGTTTCACACTGATTAAGTTTTTGTTTGGGGTATTTATCGTGGTGTTGCGGTGCCAAGTACCTTGTATTCTTTTTGGCAAACATTATTTTTTAATAATACATTTTTCGTGACAATAACTTTATAGAAGACGAAATTTTTTGGTTCTTATAACTTCAAACAATGACAAATATATTATGTTTAAAGTAGTTCTTAAAGAACACAAACATGCCATTAATTTTATTATGTTTAAAGTAGCTATTAAAGAACACAAACATGCCATTAATTCTTTTATATAGATTGCATTAATTTTAATTTCAAGAATGTTTTAGTATGTTTGAGAAGAGTATTTAAAAATTATTTTAGTTGTTTGTTTGGTTTGTATCATGTGGTTTATTGATTGTATTTTTGCATTGAGTGTTTTAATGATAACCAAAAGTGTTAAATATATGTTAGTGCATAAGTTAGTTGTACAACATGCATATATAGTTGTATATCTTAGATGTTACATTTTAACAAATTGAGAATCTTGTTATATTTAGTTAGTGTGTAAGCTAAATTTTATAAGACTCTTATTTTTAAAAAGTCTCAAATGCTTTATAAGGAGTAAAGATAAAGATCACTAGTTTTAGAATCTAAGCATGCACAATGTTTGGACAAATAGTATAACGGTAATAATTTCTAAATAACTTTGTTTTGAAGTTAAATATTATGGTAATACATAAATCAATGATTTTGTAATGTTTAAGATTTTTATATAAAAGTATATTAAGGTTTTGATACTTATATAGTTATAATAACCGTGCACGCACGAGTTTGTACATATTTTTTTCATCATGTCTTCATATCGTTTAGGTTTTTGAATACTTTTTTACTGCTCAAATGATTTGACTATGTTTAACTGACATAACGTTTAAATTGATCTTGTTTAATGATATCATGTTCTAGATATTATGTGTGTTTAGTAGCACATACTGAGATTGAAAAAATATATGTCGTTGCTATATGTAGAATCTTGTTGGTTTATTTTCATCTCTCGATAACGTGTGAGGTTGTGTCTTTATTTTGATATTTATATTTCTTTTAATAACAGTTTAAGCCGATTTATAAACATGTGCGCGGGTTAAACTTATAAAGAGGAATAAAATGAGTCGTTGTTGAATTCTGATTGTTAGAAAAAGAATACTTTCTCCGGATATCATTACATAATCTCATAAAGAGGAATAACATGCGTCGTTCGTATATGTATAATCTGAGTACTCATTACATGTCACGGTAACTCGTTCTTTTCTTTTTATATTTATGATTCCGTGAAAATATATTAGTTTAATATATAATAGTAATAATACTTATAAATAACAACACATTGTTGTATTTTTTTTATAAAATATAAAAAAATATGAGGTATAAAATCTAGGGGTATTTATTAAATTTATAAAATTATTTAAAAAGTAGAACTAATAGGTATTCTTTGTCTAAAATTTAACGACTAAAGTTTTATTAATGACCTCACTCTTTTTAAGTTTTTTTAAAAATTTGACACATATTGTTTTTAGCACATTTTATACACATAAAACTAAAATTTTATAGTTAGACCAAATTAACTTTTAGCGGCCAATATAATACAGTGTTGCATTGCCATTGGTCTAATTGTAAGTTGTTGAGGTCTTTTTTCAATCTGTGAAATTCTTTTATTATACAAGAGATGTTGTTTACCTATGTTTAATATCATAGAGTGGATATGAGAACCTTGCGGTTTTGCTTTATGTTTTAGGTGACAGGATAATAATGCAAACAAACAGATGTATCCTTCAGCCCATTCCTTAGACGATTGCATAAGCGAAAAATTTTACAGTAGCGATTGGGAAGTGTGTCTAAATTTATGAAGTTCAAAACATGACATTTGCTTGTTTTGAAAGAAAAGTTGTGTCGGTTGCGAATGGATTGTCACCTCCAAGCGCTTAATATAGTCAGAATCGATGGACTCGAAATAAATAGCTATTTGTATCTATGTTAGCTTACGGACAAAGTTCATTGCTACAATATGCGCTGCGATATATTGTTGGATTAGCGGTGCCTCCTCTCAACAACAAACCATAAATGTTAAAACGATCATGTAGCTAATACTTGTAGTGCATGTCTCTTGGGTTAATGATTATCCCGGTAAAGTATATTAAAACTGAAAAAGTTTAAGTACAAATAAAATGTGGCTGAAGTACCACATTAACTCGAAGCAACAAAACTTAAATTCACTAAAAATTGTGTTTATGACATGTCATAAACACTCTCAACTCTAGCTACATACTACATAAGATAAAACTAGAGATAGAACGCCAACATGGCAAAAAGGTAGACATATAAAGTCTTGAAAACATCAGGAGCCATGTAGGTGTTAGCCCCCGTTGTTGAACTACTGAGCAAATTAGTAGTTTCATCAAAGACAACTTCAACTTCCTCCCCACTCTCCAAATCATACGAAACCAAATTCGGATTACCCACACTCCTTGGTGTGATGGTATGTAGATTATTTACTTTCAATATAGTGTATTATCTATATGATATCTTAGATGATATAAGCATTTGGAGCATATTTTGTGATTTGTAGTGCATCTTAGAATATAAATTCTAAGAGGAAAGTTTCATGGATTGTGAAGTGAAATGACTTATAATTATCTTAATGCTAAGAGTATATGAGTGGTTTATATATGCAACTGCATGGCACACGAGTCTGAGCATAAAAATTTTATGTCATTATACTTGAATTGAACTCTCAAAGTGATATAATAAGTTGTGAGAGAGGGAGAGTCTATCAAAAGGAAAGTGGTATGAAAGAACATAGTCTTCATAGGAAGTGAGGTTGCTCACAGTAAAGGCTATTATGGAATATGTTTTATAGTATAAAAATGAATATTAAATGATTTTTTATCAATAAGGGAGGTATTACCACATCAACGCTCGAGTCCTGTAGAACAATATCTAGGGGGGGGGGGGGGGGGGGGGGGGGTGTGAAAAAAAAAAGGGGGGGGGTGGGGGGGGGGGGGGGGGGAAAAAAATAAAAAAGGTAAAAAGGGCTTCAATGAATGTTTCTTGCTCAATAAAAATCTCAACATAATGTTACTGTTAAGATGGATATAGTGAAGATCATCTTAACAATCTTCTTAATATCTATACTTTAAGAAAAAAATATATAAAAAAAAAACAAAAACTAAAAAAAAACACTAAACTTAAAAGATGGAGGCTTCTGTAATTTAATAGAACAATATGTTTTGAATCTATTGAGATAGTGGTATTGTTCGTATAGAGAAATGTTAAGCTGTAAAGATTTAGATTAGCATAAATTACAAGACTTTATTAGAGAAGCAAACACTTAATATACGACTTCTATCATAATTTTTCGCAGCTAATAATCTTAAGATAAAGGGATATGTTTTAGGTATGTTTATTAAAACAACATAGGCTTATCTATGACATGGGTGTTGGTGATTTTAGTGTCATCAACGGCCATTTAGGTAATGATGATTTACTAGAGACCGATGAGATTTCAATATTTGACTTGGATACGAGTTAGGAAAGTATGGAGTACACACTCGTTAAGCTAATATGAACTCGACCATGACAGAAAAGCAGGGAGTCGTATTAATGATGTTTTAGTTGCATTGGTCCGTACTGCTAGCCTACTTAAGTACTGCTAACATTAGTTAAGATACCCCAGAAGCTTACCTTAGTTAGTAACTTGCAAAAATAAAGTTAGTACCCCTAGTATTAGTTATACTAATAACTATAAAGTTAAACCGCGTAGTATAGTTAGATACAGATAAACTATAAAGTTTAGTAACTACTAGTTATAGTTAGTAGCTGCAGTATGAATAGTAGTTGCTTCTAGTGGTTATTTAGTGTTGCTCTAGTTAAAATTTAAGTTAAGTGATGCTATATATTTACCTGTTTGGAAGAATTTCAAAAACGGTTTTAAAAACCCAACCAACAAAATATTCGTGATCAATTATCCAACTGTTTGGATAACCACTTTTAACAGTCCAAAAACTTCTATTTTATATAGTAGAAGTGATCTGGTACACAAATGATACGAAAAACCTATAGCCCTACATTCATTGGTTCTTGATATTTTGATTCTTGTGCCTAGAACACCAATTGTCATTCTCCTTGTATTAATCCCGATTAAGATTTCGTGCAACCCAGTCAACTAATAAAGGGTCGAAATACTTTATACGAAAAGTGAACTCAACACGATACAAGCAAGATATCCAGGATCATCACACACCCTAAACATCTAACAAATGTATAAAGTGTTTTTTATGATCATGGCTAGAAATACGGTGAATGAGATGACTACGAATTTTGGGAAACTAGATAAGTTTTAGGGGCATGACTTTAGGCAATGGCAGAAGAAGATGCATTTCTTGTTGACAACGTTGAAGGTGGTTTATGTGTTGACAACTCCGATGCTGAAATTGTTGGAAGATGCAACAGTGGAAGCAATAAGGATAAGGGCAAAGTGGGAGAATGATGACTACATATGCAGGGGTCATATATTGAATGGTATGTCTGATTCTCTTTTTGATGTATATACGAATGTTGAATCGACTAAGGAGTTATGGGATTCACTTGAATCCAAGTACATGGATGAGGATTCTTCTAGTAAGAAATTCCTTATAAGTAATTTTAATAATTACAAAATGGTCGATTCTAGACCGGTCATGGAGCAGTACAATGAACTCCTTAGGATCCTTGGACAATACACATAACATGGCTTGAAAATGGATGAATCCATTTCTGTTTCGAGTATAATTGATAAGTCGCCTCCTTCCTGGAAGGATTTTAAACATACTTTGAAACATGGTAAAGATGATTTGTCTTTGGTCCAACTTGGTAGTCACTTGCGCATAGAGGAATCTCTAAGGGCGCAAGACAGTGATAAGGGCAAGGGTAAAGAAGTTGGTGGACCTTCTGTTAACATGATAGAAGAGGGGAAGAACAAACACAACAAACAAAACAAAGGTAAAAAATGGTCCAATGAGAACAACAGTGGTTCTAGTTCCAACATGAAACCAAAGTTGGAATGTTGGAAATGTGGCAAGACAGATCATTTTAAGAGGGATTGCCGTAGTGGTAAAAGGAACAACGCGAATGTTGGTGGTTCGGGAAAGGGTTCTAAGGACCATTCCCAAAACCAAGGTAAGAATTTAGTGAATGTTTGTAACTGTTTTGTTAAATATTCTATTTCACTAATTTCTTAAGCATTTTATGTGCAGTTTGATGCAATTGCGTGGTGGATAGATTCTGGTGCTACAACTCATGTTTGTAAAGATCGTTGTTGATTTAAGACATTCGAACCAGTGGAAGACGGATCTATACTTTACATGGGTGATGAACATTTTGCTCCTGTTCATGGCAAAGGAAGCGTAGTATTAGAATTTAGTTCTGGAAAAACTGTTACTTTGTTTAATGTGTTGTATGTACCTAAACTTCGTAAGAACTTAGTTTCTGGTCCTGTGTTGAATAAGTGTGGATACAAACAGGTTTATGAATCCGATAAGTATATCTTATCGAAGTGTGGTGTATTTGTAGGATTTGGTTATTATAACAATGGTATGTTTATGTTGAACTTGAATAAAGTTCCGGATGATTCGGATTTTGTATATATGTCTTCTTCCTCTACTGTTGTTAATTCCTCATTATGGCATGCTCGTTTAGGACATGTGCACTATAAAAGAATGCTTGAAATGTCTAAAGATGATTTAATTCCTGCTATTGATGAAAATCCAGGAAAATGTACTACTTGTATGTTAACTAAAATCACTAGGCAACCATTTAAAAGTATAACAAGGAAATCTGTCATACTTGAGTTAATACATAGTGATTTGTGTGATTTTCATGCTTCTCCATCTTTGGGCAATAAAAAGTATGTCATAACTTTTATAGATGATGCCTCCAGGTTTTGTTATGTTTACTTGCTACATGCTAAGGATGAAGCCCTAGATAAATTTAGAATTTATAAAACAGAAGTTGAATTGCAACAAAATGACTTAGTTAAAACCTTACACACAGATAGAAGTGGTGAATATTATGATCCTGTATTTTTCCAATCTGTAGGCATTATTGATGAAACTACAGCTCCTTACACACCATAACAAAATGGTGTTGCTGAAATGAAAAATAGAGCTCTTAAAGAAATGGCTAATTCCATGTTATCTTACTCGGGTCTGAGTAAGGGGTTCTGGGGAGAAGCCATGTTAACGGCTTGCTATTTATTAAATAGGGTTCCTAATAAAAGGAACAAGACTACCCCGTATTAACTTTGGTATAAGAAATGACCCAACTTGTCATATTTGCGAGTTTGGGGTTGTAGGGCCGAAGTAAGGCTTCCGGACCCAAAAAGGAAAACTTTGGGTGAAAAGGGTATTGATTGCATCTTTGTTGGATATGTTAAGCATTCCAAGGCATATAGATTTTATGTTATTGAACCTAATGACTTTGTTTCTATAAACTCAATTATAGAATCAAGAGATGCAATATTTGATGAGAATCGTTTCTCTTCAATACCTAGATCAAAGGACATTATACCAAATTTGGAAGAATCTCTAAGGGATGATTATTCTGATGATGTACCAACTGAGACTCTTGAACCCCGTAGAGGTAAAAGAGCTAGAAAAGCTAAATCATATGGTTCTGATTTTCAGTTATATTTAGTTGAGGGATCGAGAGATCAAGTTGGATCACAATACTCATATTGCTATAGTATTGAAGAAGATCCTAGAACCTATAATAAAGCTATGCAATCTCGTGATGCTGCTTTCTAGAAAGAAGCAATTGATGATGAGATTGGTTCTATTATGGAAAATGATACATGGGTCTTATCTAATTTACCCCCTGGTTGCAAACCTTTAGGTTGCAAATGGATCTTCAAAAGGAAGATGAAAGTCGATGGAACAATTGACAAGTTTAAAGCTCGATTGGTAATCCAAGGCTTTAGAAAAAAGGAAGGCATCGATTACTTTGATACTTATGCACCAGTTGCTCGTATCACTACTATTAGATTGTTGTTAGCTTTAGCAGCTATTCATAATCTAGTGATCTATCAAATGGATGTCAAAACAGCATTCTTGAATGGTGATTTGGAAGAAGAAGTGTATATGAAGCAACCAGAAGGGTTTGTTATGCCGGGTAATGAGCATAAGGTGTGTAAGCTGGTTAAGTCATTGTATGGGCTAAAACAAGCACCTAAGCAGTGGCATCAAAAGTTTGATGAGGTTGTGTTGTCAAATGGTTTTCACTTAAACCAATCTGACAAGTGTGTATATAGCAAATTTGATAGCTCCGGTAAAGGTGTTATAATTTGTTTATATGTTGATGACATGTTGATTTTTAGAACTGTCCAAAATCAAGTTGATAAAACTAAGAAATTCTTGTCATCAAGGTTTTCCATGAAAGATATGGGAGAAGCAGACATTTTTCTTGGTATTAAGATTAAACGTGTAAATAAAGGGATTGTAATTACACAATCACATTACATTGAGAAAATACTCAAGAATTTTAATCCTGAAGATTGTTCTCCGGTGAGTACTCCCATGGATCTGGTAGAAAAGCTTAAGCCTCATACAGGTAAACCTGTGGATCAGCTTGAATACTCAAGAGCTATTGGTTGC
>BQNB010074053.1:0-31915 GCA_026074375.1 Tanacetum coccineum
CACTTTTATATAATTATTGCAAGAATTGTTACTTAATTGCTTAAAGTTGTTAATTGCAGTAATTACGAAGTGTTTTGTGAAGACGAGCTAAAAGGCGCACATTTTGGATCTTAAACGATGATATTTAAAGATTGCTTATTTCTGAATCAATACACCGTATCCAGCAAAGAAGATACGGCGTATCAGCGTCTGGACTTCACAAGAAAATGCGCATACTCAATTCCCAATACGGCGTATCCTATTGCCTACATACATCGTATCCAGCCTGGATAAAAAATTAAAGATCCTATAATAAATATAAAGAAGCAAAGATATATCTGACTGATTATGAACGTAGCGCACACTCCAAGGAAATTACCCCTATACGCTGTATTGACCTCATTCAATACGGCGTATCCATCAATTTCTAGAGACTATAAATAGAAGACTCAAAAATGAGTTTTCAGTGTGCAAAATCATATTCTATATACCATAAAAATATAAGACGATTTTCTGAAGTGAATAAGAGCAGCCAAGGTCAAGCATCAAACCTAATTCTATAGAAGACACCGTGTAATTCCTATACTCTTGTAATCATTTAATTTTTGGTATCGTTCAATAAAACGTTCAGTTTACCATGGTTATTTGATCACGCCTGTATAATTACAATGGTTATGGACTAATACCCTCGGGTATTAGCCATCTTAATGAAGATTTAGTGTTTGGTTTATTTTAATTTGAATGCCTAATTAATCGTTGATTGTTTAATTATGTTTATCACCTAATACTTTTCTATGTGCTTGAATATTCGACCTATCATTCAACTGGGTCTAGTGATATTTAACACGTAATCTAGATACTTGGATAGCTCTCCATATCGTGTTTTATATGACTGGACCAATAGGAATACAAATAATGTTCTATCTCTGCCTTTAAATTATGAGCTTAGTTGGACCGACAGGTGACCCGTATGTTTCAACAAGTATATTCTTAATTAATTGGTAAATACTTGAACAATGAACTACTAGTTTATAAAATACCATCAAGCAGTAAGTGGGTAAAGTCCCGATGGGCTAGGGTTTAACAAGATCACCATTGCTTTAATCCCTAAGATAAATTATAGTTAAACTAAAAAGATGCTTTATGCGGATGCATTAGTTGTGACAAGATTCAACGTGTGTAGGTCTTAGGATGATGTCCCGTGTAAGTCTTAAGAATGAATAGGCCCCTCGATACATACAACTAGCATTCCAACTAATATTGCACTAAACAAACAAACCAACATTTAATTGGATTTAATATGGCTAATAAAGTTTTCTATCATTTGGCATGCTTATTGTGTATTGAATTGATTGTTGTCATCACCAAAACTGTGCTCGTCTCTCATGCTGAAAACGCCCTATTTATCATTAGAACTAGGTTTAGCATAGGTTTAACAAGCAACAAGATTAATTAGATTAACTAAAATACTGATAGAATATAAGGTTAACGACCTCGCTCTTAGTGTTCGACACCCTACTTACCACGAAACTCCACCCGATAGGGTACACTACCCGTTAAAGTGTTGTTTTAGGATAAGTCGGCTAAATATAAATTTAAAACTTGAGACCATAAATAAACACCACTACAACAACACATCAAGTTTTTGGCGCCGTTGCCAGGGAGTGAAAAAACTTAATCTTTATTCTTATTAGTATTTCTAACCCTTAATTAGCTTAGAATAATTTAATTAGCATAATTTAAATTATGTTTGTATTTTATTGCATTGTGTGTTTAGTTGTATGTTTAAATTATCACATTATTTAATTGTTTTCCAAGTACTCTGTTATGATAGATCATCTGATACTCCGTATCCACCTATTGGATACGACGTATCAAACCTTCTACTCAGACAACGTATTGATTGTTGCAGTCTAAACAACGTATATGTTCTTCCAAACAATACGACGTATTCTATACACTCAATATGGCGTACTAGCATTCAACAGATCCATACGGCATATTCAAATCAATTGAATACGGCATATTGATCATTTGAGACGGTAGAAGTCGTAATTTTTTGAATTCGATTTCCTGTTTTATGTGTTCTCTCCCCTGAGGGCATATCCTACTGATCTTTTGTGCTTATTTTTAGGAAATCGTTTGAAGAAGAAAAGGAATCACAATGGCAGAACCAAATGAATATATAGAAAGAATTGCCTCTCTAATGATAACGATAACGAAGGAAGAATGATCGAGAAAAGTTTTGTTGAAATACAAGGAGCGTTTTTGGTAAAGTTACGTGATAATACTTTCAATGGGATAATTAGAGAAAACGCGTTTGAACACATTACTAATTTTCTCGAAGTAGTTGGGCCACTCAAAATAAATGGGCTAAGTCAGGATCAATTTAGGCTTAGCGTCTTCCCTATCTCACTCGCAGGAGCCGCAAGTGAATGATTTAAAAAAGATTGTATTGGTTTAGTTACTACTTGGGAAATTTTGATAGAAAAGTTCGTTCCAAAATTCCAAAATTCTACCAATTTTTTGATAATAATGAAAAGATGGAAGTTGATGAAGATGATGACCCTAATGATATTGTTGAGATCTTTAAAATAGAAGGCAACCTATTTGATTATCAAACACCCTTGTGTAAAGCATTCAATGACTTCAACTATCTCCTTAAAATCGACATGGATCTGTTTACTTTCGATATCCAAGGAATCAAGACTTACGAGGAGTATGAGTGAATAATAATATAACGGGGGATCTTGAGGAACCATGGTCAGCTAACGGGGTACCACATCAACTGTGTAATCATATATGCGAACCATATCGTTTTAAGAATGGAAAGACTAAATGGCCCACATGTAGTTCAGATATTGATGGATTCTGTAACGGTATAGAACTACCGGGAATGGTTCGAGTCGGATGCATGACTTATTTCCAGGATCACAAGTGGTATAATGAATAGGCTGATGAAAAGCTGAAGGTAGAAGCCTTAATGCACAAGGCCAAAGTTAAAGAATCATAGGGGGATGCAACTCCCGGAGTGATGAAATTCTGCGCGTGGTTGAAAAGTAGTTTTAAGAACTTCCACGAACTAGATTATGGTGTATTAGTAAAACTACAAGAATGTTAGTGGAAATTAAATGCTCATGAAATCACCCTATTTACTCGTTGGAAAATTACGACCAGGGACCATATGCGAACGCCAAAACTGAAAAGGCTTATGACCTTTATCTTGATATTAACTGTATCTTTGGTAGGAATTATGAAGCAAACAACGCCGGTAATACTTAAGACAATCAGGAACATAAGAAGGAACATCATGATCTATTAACTGCCGTGTTAGACGATTCGAGATGATAAAATACTCATTCGATACTGGTGAGGAGTATGTTGCCATAAAAGAACACGAGTGCTCTGATCATTCAAAGGCCAACATTGATGCATGTCAAGCTTATCGAGAACTTTTTCGCATTATGGATGAAGGATGGCTCGTGACGAAGGCATGTGAAGAATGATTAAGCTGAAGAAGAGGAAAAAGTCTAACTTATAGACTAGCTGAAAGAAAAGTGCTACCGGGAGACAACCCGGCTATTTTAATTGTTTGACGCTTGTAATTTTAAATTGTTTGTTTAGTATGTCTTCCAAACAGTCAATACGGCGTATCGAACCTGTAACACCCCCAAAATGGGTCACAGCGGAATAAGGATCCGGGGCATGTTACTTCAAGATCAACAGCACAAGATATATATAAGAACGACACAAAAGTCGTTTAAACTGATACATTGGATTTAAATAAAAGACATATTACAAAAGCTTATAGCTTTACTTGTTCTTTGTTTATTATTACAAAAGATAACATTGATATCCCAAAACATGATACACATATATCTTTAACAGTGCAATCCAAAACACAATCCAATGCATCCTTGGCACCTCATGCCTATTGACCTCCTGAAAACATTGCTTAAAACGTCAACAAAATTGTTGGTGAATTCATAGGTTTATGTATTTAAATTATGCAGGACCGCAAGACTTTCCCGTGATGTTACAACATATGCCAACAATCACAAAACCAGATTATTGTTGCACTAAGCTCATGACACCGAAGCTCAACCTATATTTGCTATTTTAGCAGTTATTTGCCCGTACAGATGTTGTAACCCGCAACATCCAAGTCCGACATGGTCAACGTTCGTTCCCAGTGATAGCTAATCACCCAAACGGGGAGGTTAATCCCAATAGATCTATTTATAATATCATATGCGCTCCCAAAATGCAATAAACACTACAACATGCAATTGGACAGTATCATGATAATGGGCTCAAGAGGGTTATCGCTACTTAGGCAAACACATAATCAATATACTTTAAACACTTGCGTCTAATTTATAAAACAAAGCATGTTCTCACCCCAATAAAATAGTAAATCAGTAAAACTTTAAAAAGGTTGGGGCTATAATGAACACACCTTTAGTACCAGATAGTCCAAAAAACACAGATGAAAACAATCACGCAAGACATAAATACAACCTATTTAAATAAGGCCGTATAAGTACTGAGTACTTTAATTAATAACATTGAATATATTACTTATAGTTGTTACATCGTACTATTCGTTCGGGGCTAACAAAAATAAAGATCAAGACATGACGTACGAGGAGTTAGGACACTTTAAATCGTAAATCCAACAACTCGTCGATACGCCATCCGAAGATGCCTCATTATGAAACTCCCTAGTATTATAGCACTTTGATAACCACTCATAATCAATATAGCATAATCACCGACTAATCGTTTTAGTAAAATAGTATTTATAAAGTGAAAACGTTTATAAATATACTTTTCGTAAAAATGACCTAATTTGGTCGTTTTAAGCCCGTTGCTCGCGTTTCTTACGTCCACGTCTTCGTAGTAAGACGAGTGATCAAAATATTACATTTTCAAGTTTTCAAGATTCTGTGATGAATAGTAAAATTACTGTTCATAACAGCTCGTTTGTCGTTTTAGTCTTTAATTAGCGTAAACTTGTAATCGTAATAACGTATTCGTTTTAATCCCGATTTTAGTGATTCCTTCGAGTACATTTTTGTTATTAAAAGAGGTATTATATTTTATAAAGTTGGGTCCGCTGATAAATAGTATTTTTACTATTCATAGTTTATATAATTACTTTTATAAACTTTAATTATCGTAAACTTCGTAGTTTATTCGTTATAGTTCCGTTTTCATCGATTCTTTCGACTACGATCTCGTAATTAAAAGTTATATCATATTTTAGATGTTTTAAAAATGAAAGTTGCTATAATGAATAGTAACTTTTATAAAAATGGTTTTATAAAAGTATTTATAGTCGTAAACTCGTTTTTAACGTATCTTTTTCGTTATAGATCGGTTTTTCGAGTTTCTTATCATTATGGAATCGTCATGAGGCGTATTATTTTGATAAAATATCATTACCTACTGTCTAAGTTCGAATTTAAAACAGCCCATAAGTATTTATATGTTTAACTTTATAAAAACCTTGTTTTTATGTATTATTAACTTAGTAGTTTACTATAAAAACTCTTAAAAACACATTTGACACTTGTGGTACTTATAATAAAGTCCAATATCATCCCTAGTCCTTGTAAATTCATTGCAACAAGTTCAACCCTTTAACTTTCATTACTTTCATTTGTATTTACATTAGATAACTTTAAAACCCTAATTAGTCCTTAAGCATGTTTATACTTAAACCATAAGTTAACAACTATAATCTATTCCAGTGATATTTATAAAATAGGACATAGAATAAGAATATAAATTGATAAACTCAAATAAAAACCCATTTTACACATTTAGAAAGTCATTTATGGTGATTATGTCAATATTAACATGTAACTCATAAAATCCTCAGAAATATAATATAAAGGATATAAGAAACCCATAAAGATGATGTAAGAGATGATAAATAATTCTAAACCAGTGTTAGATTCAAACAAGCTTTCAAGTCTATAACCCAAGATTAGTTTCCCAAACCCTAATCTTTACTTTTCTTCTAATCCTTGCAAATGATGAACCAATGCTTGCAAACACCTTAGAATACCTTAAGATTGATGTGTAAAGGGTTGTATAATCTTAGAAAATCAAAGTGTGGATTTTGTTTGGTGGCTTATTTGTGCCGTGAGTTTTAGGGTATAAAAGAGAGAAAGAAAATGAATTTTGTTAAGTGTAAAGAGTATGTAAACTTTACTCATGCATGCATGCTTATATATAGTAAAAATATCTCCTTAACTTAACCAAGGGTTACTTTCTAACCCTAGCTTAAGGTTAACATGTCAAGTTGATAAAGGTGTAAGAGTTTATTTCATAAATATCTAGATATTATTTCAAGTGGTAAACTCTTGGTTCAATCCTTAGAATTTCGGCATATATAACATATATGTGATGTTATTTTAATTATTTGTGTGGTATTGGGTTATAATGCGTGGTATTCTTTTAGGCGTAGTTTATGTTTGGAACTTCCGGGAATGCTAAACGCATTTAATCGCGAAACGAAGCATTTTACGTAGCCAATAAAAATAATGATGAAAAAAAAGTATAAATAGAGACCTTATAATAGATCATATAACACTTAGCTTGAGTGTAAACGATTTAAATCGTTTAATGAGCCCGTTTACATAGAATATCATTTTAGTTTACGCGATTTAACTTAACGTTTACGGTTTAAGAGTAAACGCGTAAAACCCTAAAAATAAATTGTGAATTACATAATGTCATACAATGACCTAAATACGAGATGTTATAGAATACTTATGTATGCCTTCTTGTAGCTTAGATATCATTAGTTCTAGTTTTTCTTAAATTCTGTCTTAATTAGCTTGTTAAATTACACAATCTGTTCTAGCTTATTTAGGTGCTTATTGAAAGTGGAATTATGCTTGTTTTTGCTTATTGAACTTAGAAATAATCTGGTCTTTCAAGGTTTAAGCTTAAATCTGTGTTTTTATAAGTTAAAAATGCAAAACCATTTCTTAAAGGGGTGTTTGGGTCAGAGTCCAAAAAGGGTCAGAACTGCTTAAAAATAGTTTGGGTCATTTGGCCAACTTTAGCAAGCATTTTTTAAGTCATAATAAGCAGTTTTCACAAGTTTTTAAGGTTCAAGGCTTGTTTTTAAGGTTTTTCTAATAAGCTCTTAAATTTGAGGTCATAAATCAGATTCTAAGTACTTTTTTGATTAAGCTATTGAAAACCCATTTTGAGCATTGTTTTAAAGTTGTTTTTAGTATTTAAATGCAAAGTCAAAGTTTAGTTTAAGTATCCTTTAGTTTAGTGAAGTTTATGTTAAAATATGTCAAAAATTTTACTAAGTGTTCTTGTTGTAAAAACAGTTTTTTCAATTAGCCTTTTTATGCTTATTCTGATTTCCACTGCTTTTGAAATTGATATGTGTTCTTTGAGGTCTAATGTTGATCTATTTTGAGGTCTTAGGGTCATAAGGCTCTGTTTGTTAGCTTATTTTTAAGCTGAAAAGTAGTGATTTTAAAAGATACAAACTCAGCATACACTAAGTGAAAACAGCCAATTTCATAATCAATTTTTCGATATTCCTAATTGTGTTTCAAAACGGATTTTCAATTGCGTGATGATAGATAGACCTTAGACAAGCTCAAGGGTATTTAAGCCTTTAAGCTATTGAGGATCCCATTAAGGAGTCTTAAACTTAAGCCTAAAGTACCCTTGTGTGGCTGTGTGGATAACAGGTTTTGCCCAATAACTTATTTGCTTATTTGCAGTTTTTGGTCTTATTGAGTATAGTTTAAGTAGTGCCTAGTTAGCTTATTAGATTGGTTTTAAGCCATTTTTAGGCTGTTGTTTAGCTTATTTAGAGCTATTTTATCATTTAGGCGACTTTTAGTTTAAAAATTTTCAAGTTAAAAAGGCCTTTTTAAGAATCTGTCATTTAAGCTTAGTGTAGCTTATTTTCTTTGCTTATTTATGTTCCTTGGTGCTTATTAGGTGTAGTTAAGTGTTCCTTGGTAACTTATTTGTTTTCATGATAGCTTATTTAGTCTAAAGAAGTAAAACAGTTTAGCATTTATTCTTTTAGTTTAGTTAAGTAGTCTGTCACCTTTTCAGCTTATTTTTAAGTTTTAAAAATTTTGTTTTCACAAAAGTTTCTTAAAATTTGCTTATCTAAAAAGTTGTAAAAAAATTAGCAAATAAAAACATGTTGGGAGTTGAGGGAAGCCAAGGGTGAGCCTAGGCTCAAACCCCTAACCTCAACCTCACTCGACCAACATATTTAACACAACACACTCTACCACTCGCGCCCTTAGGTCTTTTTCGTTTTCTTTTGCTTCCATTATTTACTTAAGCACATTTTCATTCCCCTTTTTCATTTTACTCGTAGCCTTATTTTCAGGCTTTTTAGAGCTTATTTTATAAGCTGGCTTATCCAGCTTATTTTTCCTAGGTTCTTCATAGCATTTACGACTTTTTAGCAATTTTTTAGATTTTTCCAACTTTATTTGTAATTTTTATTTAATTTTCGTAGATTAAAATGTTAGAAAGTCAATTAAAAATAGTAGATTAATTCAAAAAAATAGTTTTTAGTTTTAGAAATAATATTTTAAGGTTTACAAAGTTTAAAATTAGTTTCATCATTTTTAGATTTTAAATTTCATTTTTAGCTTTTTAATTTAAGTTTAGAAATTAGTAAAAAGTAATTAAAAATAGTTTTCTAAGTTATTATCATATTTTAGACTTTTCTAATGTCGAAAATCATTTTTTGGAATTTTTAGGTATTAATTTGTCATTTTCTAGAATTTTAAATTGATTAAATAGGTTTTTAATTCATAGAAAATTATCAAAAAGTCAAAAAAATTATAATTCCTTTTTAGGCAAATGGCATGGGACCATCGCATTTATTTTTGACTTCCTCCATTCGATAAAGAATCATCGAAGTGAAGTTGAACTTTCTTTTGATGGTTAAGTAGTAAAGCATTTACGTGGTGCATGCGTTTACATGATCTCTATTGCCAAGGGTGCAAAATAAATTTTCCTTAAAGAATAGTTCCCATCCTCTTAGCTCGAGATGAATATCATCTATATGGAGTTTGTTGGGGTCTCTTTGAAGTTGGTTTTGAGTGGTTCTAGGAATGGTGATGTTCTTTCTGACGAGGTCATGCTTAGGGCCAAAGAAACGACTATTAAAATGATCATCAAGAGAATCTAGTGACCATTTACTTGTGTAAAAGGTTTATAGAGCTTTTGGAGTTTGAAAGATTCGAGAGAGTTGAGATGTAAGGATTATTTTCCTCATCTCTTTTTACTTCAAGACTATGATAGAACTGAGTTACGAATCGAGGATAAATGGGTTCATCAAGAGTGAGAAAAGACTCAAGACCTACATCTCAAAAAGTTGGAAGCATGTTGTTTGCTTCGATGAAATATGGAGTGACGAATCTTCCTTCATGGAAGAGATGACTTTCAAGACGGCGGTAGGGTTCTCTAACTTCTTCATCCATTGCTTTTGAGCGATGAATTCTAGGTAGGTAAGCTTTAGTGCGTTGGTAATCCTTTTGGTTTAGTTGTGGCATGATTTCACCCAAGGTTGAAAAATCGTGAATCGTTAGCCGGGCAGTCGACCACCTTGTAGCTTGTAATCGGTCAAGGCGGGATTAATCGGCGATTAATCGGATTGGCATTTTTGGCAAAACTTGGGTATATATAATCTTATAGTTGTTACATCGTACTATCGTTCGGGCTATCATAAATAAAGAGGTCATGACATGACGTACGAGGAGTTTAGGACACTTTAAATCGTAAATCCAACAACTCATCGATACGCCATCCGAAGAGGCCTCATTATGAAACTCCCTAGTAATATAGCACTTTGATAACCACTCAATATTCTATATAGCATAATCACCGACTAATCGTTTTAGTAAAATAATATTTATAAAGTGAAAACGTTTATAAATATACTTTTCGTAAAAATGACCTAGTTTGGTCGTTTTAAGCCCGTTGCTCGCGTTTCTTACGTCCACGTCTTCGTAGTAAGACGAGCGATCAAAATATTACATTTTCAAGTTTTTAAGATTCTGCGATGAATAGTAAAATTACTGTTCACAACAGCTCATTTGTCGTTTTAGGCTTTAATTAGCGTAAACTTGTAATCGTAATAACTTATTCGTTTTAATCCCGATTTTAGTGATTCTTTCGAGTACGTTTTTGTTATTAAAAGAGGTATTATATTTTATAAAGATAAATTCACTGATGAATAGTGATTTTTACTGTTCATAGTTTATAAAATTACTTTTATAAACTTTAATTATCGAAAATGTCGTAATTTACTCGTTATAGTTCCGTTTTGAACGATTCTTGCGTGTACGATCTCGTAATCAAAAGTTATATCATATTTTAGATGTTTTAAACTCAAAGTTGCTGTAATGAATAGTAACTTTTTATAAAAATAGTTTTATAAAAGTATTTATAGTCGTAAACTCGTTTTTAACGTATCTTTTTCGTTATAGATCGGTTTTTCAAGTTTCTTATCATTATGGAATCGTCATGAGGCGTATTATAACTCTAAAACATCATAACCTACTGTCCAAAATTCGTATTTGGACAGCCCCTAAGTATTCATGTGTTTAACTTTATGAAAACCTTGTTTTTATGTATTATTAACTTAGTAGTTTACTATAAAAACTCTTAAAAACATATTTTACATATGTGGTACTTATAATAAGGTTCAATATCATCCCTAGTCCTTATAATTTCATTGTAACAAGTTTAACCCTTTTACTTTCATTATTTTCATATACTTTCATTTGTTATTTACATTTGGTAACTTTAAAACCTAATAGTCCCCTAAACATGTTTATACTTAAACCATAAGTTAACCTCTTTATAGATATATTTTTCCATGATATATATGACAATATGACATGATAAAAAGTGCATAAAATCATAAACATAATTAACAACTCATTTTACATATTTAAAAGTCCTTAGTGGTGATTATAGCCATAATTAACATATAACACATAAAATCATAAGAAATAAAAGTATAAAGGAATTAAGAAAACCTTAGAGATGATGTAAGAGATGAGAAATAAGTTCTAAACCTGTTTAGTTCAAAATCAAAGCTTACTAGCTTTATAAACCCTAGATTAGGATTTGAAACCTAAATCTTGCATTACTTGCTAAAACCCTTTCAAGCTTAACCAACACTTGGACCTTCTTAGAATACCCTTAAGTATCGTTGTGTTTAATTTATGCTATGTATAATCTTAGATAAATCAATGTGTGGATTTGTTTGGATGGCTTATTTGTGCCTGCCTGAGTTTTGGAGTATAAATGAGAGGAAAAGAAGAAATGAATTGTGCATGATGTTATAAGAGTTTTATGGTAAAAGATTATTATGCTTGCCCAATGGGTATTTATAGTAAAATTTCTTTGTTAACTTAACCATGGGTTACTTCCTAACCCTAGACAAGGTTAAGAGTCAAGTTGATAAAGGTTGTTTAAGAAACTGTTCCCTTGATATTTATAATGTCTAGATATTATGCATAACGTTGTAACTTCTTGGTTCTATCCTAATTAATTTCGGGCATATTATATATATATATATATATAGATGTTATTTTTAGTTATTTTTGTGTAATGGTATATCGTGGGTATTCGTTTAGCTTAGTTAGGTTTTAGAATTTCCGGAATGCCTACGCATTTTATCGTGAAACGTAAGCATTTTATCGTAGCCAATTAAAAATAAAGATGAAAACAAAGTTATTAATTATCCTCATAATTATTCTTATACACTTGATTGATATAATAGTTAATCGTTTAATGCACCCGTTTACATTGATATGATCATTTTTTAGTTTTACGCGATTTAACTTAATCGTTTTACGGTTTAAGGAGTATAAAGCGTAAAACTCCTAAAAATAAATTGTGAATAATAATGTATACAATGCCCTAAAACAGAGGTGTTATATTATTTGTAACGCACCCCCCGGACTCAGATGGGAGAAGTATTAAATTATGGATGTGACATCATAAAGCATTCACAATCATAACACACGCTAAACAGCGGAAGTCTTAGATAATATAACCAAGGAAAATAAGTCAACATGACTTATAGAGTACATAGTCTCAAAGATAGCATATCAAACGAATCAACAAATGTCTTGAAAAGAAACAATTCATATTTCAAAGGTAATGATCTCCTTTAGGGTTGTCCACAATCAACACTCATAACCCGAACTGCAACCCCAGCTCCTTGCTTAGATACCTGCCGCAGGAACAAAAGTGCGGCTGTGCTTACAAAGCCCAGTGAAACTGGATATATATAATCGAATGCCAAAAGATAACGGGAAATCAAAGATATGATACAGGTACAAACGATATCATAATTACATGCATCAAAGGGGATACAAATATAAGGTAAGAGACAAATTCAGGAATCTCATAAGTCATAGGGTAAGTGTAAGATGAATCAGAAAATCAATTTGGTTAAGTTCAATCACCAAGCCCAAATACATATCATATCATAGTAACCATGGAAGTCGCGACGATTCCAAATGATGAAAGTGGTGGATTGCACCCAAACATCAGTCACCAAATATCCAAAATCATAATGTCATAATCCATCGATACAAAAAACAAATCTAGGTGGCAATCCACTGCCCCTTAAACAAATAATTCTTCATAAGCGATATAATATCAAATAGGTTGGGGACCGGTGTGAAGGAAACACTCAACCCATCTCATGAGTCATGCCAAAGGTGCATCAATGACACGGCCATGTTACCTTCATGGCTAGGAAACAAATAGTGGCTTGGTTCTCAAACTGAAGGGTTCAAAGCAAAGTCATATCAAAGTTCATTTCAAAGGGATCATAGCAAAGGTTCAATATCAAAGGTTCAAATATCAAAGGGATCATAGCAAAGGTTCAATATCAAAGGTTCAAATATCAAAGGGATCATAGCAAAGGTTCAATATCAAAGGTTCAAATATCAAAGGGATCATAGCAAAGGTTCAATATCAAAGGTTCAAATATCAAAGGGATCATAGCAAAGGTTCAATATCAAAGGTTGCATAGCAGGGTTCAAAAGGGAACATAATAACAGATCATTTAAGAAGCAAAATACAAGGCGCAGAGCAAATGTGGCAAATCCACATAAGAAATCAAAGATTAGAGAGAATTTGTCATGAGAAACCTTACAACAGGTCAGAAATTTTGTTCTTATTCGAAGCAAAGCAAAAATCAAAAGAAAACAACACGAAATATCACAATCACTCCCCCTTGGTCAGAACCTAAAGAAAATGATGAACTCGGGATTTAAACAAAAATTCATTTAAGTTATTTTTCTATTTTTTTAGTAACTTTCCATAATAGTAACTTTCCAAAATTAGTATTTCCATTTTTAAGTTAACTTGCACAATTAGTATCTTTCCATTTTTAGTAACTTTCCATTTTTGTAACTTTCAATAATTAGTAATATATCATTCATTTGTGATTCTTTAAGTATTTTGATAAGATTTAGGGAATTAATATGGTAACATTATAAGTTTCGGGTTAATATAACAGCTTTCCATAGTTTAGGGTTTAATATGCAAATCAACAAATTTCAAGGTTAAAAGTGTAATATAAAGTTTCTTATTTTATTAAGATTTATACCTTCCATTTTATGTATTTACAAGTCAATCCTTAATTTACCTTAATTTACAAATTTAGTCCTTTTAGTTTTTAATTAATTAAACAATATCATTATTTATCCAAAAAAATACACCCACAAAACCCAATCCTTTTAGATTAAATATGGACAAATTCATTAACTTTATATATTAGAAATGACCAGACCTTTTACTTTCAGAATTTACACTTTTAGTCCCTCCTATTTTAATTTAATTACTTTTTAATTACTATTTATACATATTTAACCATGTTTATCCAAAATAATATCAAAATGACATTTTTTTCCCCAACTTATTTTTATTCAGATTTTAACAAATATATTAAATGTCTAAAACTAACCCCAAAGTTTCTGAAATTACAAAACACCCCCATTATCTTTTAATTCAATTCGGCTAAACAATTAAGTCCCAAAACCCTAATTTAATTTTTCCCAAATTCCAACACAATTTTTATACAATAATTAGCACTTAATAAAACACTGGAAAAATTTGTAAAAATCCCTATACCACTAATTCGTTTCTTTCCTTTTTCCTTTAATTCGTATCGGCTAACCATAGAAATCCCCAAATATTATTTCGAATCTTTCTAAAAATTTTTCCAACAATTTATATGAGATGTCAAATGATATATAGAACACTATAAAAATATAAATTCAAAATTATTCATACATTTTTCCATGCCGATTACAAAACTTCCTTAAAATTAGGGTTTCAAATATGATTCGATTCTATAAATCAAAATAACATGCATGATAATTTTTCTTATGATTATACTGACTTAATATGATGAAAATTAAGTTATAAAAATACCTTTGATGATCTTGGAATATTTTATGAATTTATAGGATCCGGTTGGGATTTTCGAACCAAATCAAACACCAAGATCGAACCCAGCCTTCTACAAACTTCCCACTATTTTTCCCACACTCCTTGCTCTTCAAAACACCCTAGAAAAATCGTGCAAGCCCTTGGAAAAATTTGTGCCGCCTCCTTTAGGTTTTTAGGGTTTCGGGAATTTAGTTTTAAGGAATTTTACAAATGAAAAATGAATAAAGGAAATTATAATGGTATTATGCCGAGATTTTGGCCCTTTCAAAATAGATAAGTCAGATTTTTAACTTTGGAAAATTGTTTTGGTATTTATCCTATTTTATTTTATTAATTTTTGTAATATATAATTACATAAATACATATTTCGGCTTATATACCTATATATATAAATTTAAATTATTTTTTCTTATATAACATAAAGTATTTTCATCTTACATAAATTTCATATTTGCCATATATTGTATTTTCATAATTTTTAACATTTAAATGGATTTTATTCATGCTTTAATGAATTTTTCTTGCATTAGGGGTATTTTGGTAATTTCACATTTGTTGAGATTTTTAGGTTTTACAACTTCTTCCCCTCTAAAAAAAAATTTTCGTCCTCGAAAATTGAATTGAACCGGAATGAAAACGAAATGAAGACATACCGAACTAGACAAAGAAATGAGGATAACTAGCTCGCATAGACTCTTCGGTCTCCCAGGTAGCCTCACGCTCTGGGTGATTCTTCCAAAGAATCTTCACAAAAGGAATAACTTTGTTTCTCATGACTCTCTCTTGACGATCCAGAATGGATTCAGGTTCCTCGGACAAAGACATATCAGGCTGAATTTGATCAAAAGGATAAGATGCGACATGCAATGGATGATAATGGTATCCCCTCAAAAGAGACACCTGAAGACATTGATGAACGTGCGATAATGCGGAGGAAGAGCCAACGATGAAATTTTATCCAATAGTTCAATATCTCAAATGGACCAATGAATCGAGGACTAAGTTGCCCTTGATCCAAAGAACGTTTATCTCTAGGAATGGCGAAACTTTCAAAATACACCGATCTTCAACTTGAAAACTCTAAGTCACGACGATGCTTTTCAGCATAAACTCTTCCTGTCGCGATCTGCCTCTTTCACTTTCTCTTTAGCAACAGCCACTTCTCATTTAGTAATCTCGGATAAGCTCCGGACCTTCAATCAAACGCTCACCTACTTCATCCCAAGCAAAAAGGTGTCGACATTTTTCTGGCACATACAAAAGCTCGAAGGTGCAGCCTTGATGCTAGCATGCCAACTATTATTGTAGGCAAAACTCCACCAGCAACTCAAATTATTCATTCCCAACACCTGTCATTCGAAAGCATCAAGCCCTCATCATATCTTCTACCAAGGTCTGGAATGGTCCTCTATGATGGACCATCTGTTTGAGGATGAAATGCTTGTACTGAACTTAAGACAAGTTCCCCTTGTTTTGTAATCTTTTCCAAATGAGACGTAAACTTCGGATCTTCTGTCTCGGACACAATAGAAGTCGGAGTACCATGCAGTTATAACGATTTCCTGTCAAAAAATCTCCGCACCAACTTACTAATACAATATTTATTCCGAATGGGTAAGAATATGAGCAGACTTGGTTAGCCGATCAACAACCACCCAAATCGCATCATGTCTTTTCTGAGTAGTAGGCAAACCAGTAACGAAATCCATGGAAATCTCATCCCATTTCCACATAGGAATCTCCAACGGCTGTAACAAACCACTAGCCCTTTGATGTTCAATTTTAACCTGCTGACAAGTCATACATTTGGACACAAACGTAGCCACATCTTGCTTCATGCCATTCACCAAAGAAATACGTATCAAATCTTGTACGTCTTGGTTGAACCTTGTTATGAATCGTAAATCGGAGAACTATGAGGCTTCACGTCATAACCTTCTCGCGAAGTGTTGATCATTTGGAACCACATTAGCCTATCTTCAACACACAACGCCACCATCATCACCCTGACTTCAGTATGTTTACGTCTTCAAATTTGCACATAGCCCACAACTCCACCAATCGTCCCTTGAGTTTCTTTGATTTGTAGCATGAGGTTAGATATATTTTCATAACTTCGCCCCAATAGCCATCAGAACCTCGTACACATAGTTCAACATCCAAACGCTCTAAATCATGAAGGATCCTGGAATCAAAACAAGCTATCATCCCAGATTTTCGACTAAGTGCATCGGCAACCACATTAGCCTTGCCCGGATGGTACTGGATGTTAGTGTCATAATCCTTCAGAAGTTCCAACCATCTTCTCTGTCTCATGTTAAGTTCTCCGCCTGGAGTAAAAAATAATATTTGTGACTCTTATGATCGGTAAAATATATCACAGCATCACCCATAACAGTTAGTGTCTAAGATCTTCAATGCAAAAACCACAGCAGCTAACTCAAGATCATGGGTTGGATAATTTACTTCATAAGGCTTCAACTGTCTTGATGCGTAGGCGATCACCTTCCCATGTTGCATCAAAACACAACCCAAACCTTTCTTCGATGCATCACTGTATATCTGAAAACCACCGGAACCTGATGGAAGAGTCAATATCGGAGCAGACACCAATCTCCGTTTCAATTCCTCAAAACTCTCCTGACGCTCATCCGTCCACACAAACTTCTCACCCTTCCTCATCAGCTGGGTAAGGGGTAAGCTATTCGGGAGAATACCCTCAACATATCGTCGGTAATAACCAGCAAAAAGCCCAGATAACTTCTCACCTCCGTCATCGTAGTAGGTCTGGGCCATTTGGTGTATAGCCTTCAACCTTTGATGCGATCATAATGATGCCGATCTGCCGACACAATTATATGAGCCAAAGGAACGCGGACTTGCTTGTTAACCGGAAATCGCCACTTCGAAAACTTCGCATACAACTTCTTCTGTCTAAGAATCTCCAACACAATCCGTAGATGTTGTTCATGCTCTTCTTCAGACTTAGAGTGTAAACAGAGGATTTTCAACGATTGAAAACAATAACCGAAACTTATACTAGGTACTCGTGTGGAAGATACGGGTTTCATCAAATCCATATAAACATAGCGGAGCATTAGTTCAGACCGAAGGGCATAACCATGAATTCGTAGTGGCCATAACGGCGTTACGAAAATGCAGAGTCTTAGAAATATCATGCTCTCTCACACGAAGTGATTGATAACCAGGATCGAGATCAATCTTAGGAATATATTTAGCCCCTTGCAATTGGTCAAACTAATGTTCGATCGCGGAGAGGGATAGCGGTTACGATTTGTAATACGGTTGAGTCGCGGTAAATCAATACACAAACGCATGCTCCCATCCTTTACTTCTTAACAAAAATAGACGGTGTGACCCCACGGTTGAAACAACTGTGTCTAATGAGCCTTTCTCCAACAAACTCCTGTAACTGCTCTTTAACTCCTTTCAAATTCAGTACAGGTGCCATTACGATACGGAGCTTTGAGATAGGTTTCAGCACCGGGAATTAATCAATGCCAATTCAATCTCTCTAGCCGAGAGGACAGTTCCAGGATGTTCATCAGGAAAAAACATCAGCTATTCTTACGAACGACAGAAAGATTTTCAATATTAGGACTCTCATAAAGAGATGTCCATAACGAAGCCAAGATAAACCTTGGCACCCATGAGAAATTACAAGGTAGTGCCTTCATTGCAGAGAAGATGGCTTAACGGATCTTAAGCGTGAGGAAACATGATAAACAAATTAATGGTTGGCGAACCGTTACCAAAGATCACAGTCCTAGCAAGCAGTCAATGGTAGCTTCGATGAGAAGCAACCAAATCCATGCCAAGAATCTCATCAAAGACGAGATATGAATAGGAAGCAAATTCGCAGGACGAATCGATCATCAAAAAGGAGAGGACAATTAACGATTCATGGTCAATGAGGCATATGGTTCTTCTATTGGTGTTGAAATGATGATACGTTCGATTAATGGTGTAGGATTAATATTAAGTTTTCTTTAGTGAATGCGTACGAGAAAAAAAATAAATAGTGAAATTAAATAGTATTGAAAATGACCTGAGAATACGGAATGTTACAACTATAATAAGCTAACACAGATTATGCAATAATAAGCTAGAATGATAGTTTTTAATGAAAACTATAACTAGTGATATCTAACCTATAAGCACGCATACATAAGCATCTAATAACATATATAAGCAATAATAAGCAAATACAAATAGTCAATAAACAAAATAAGAAAAAAATAAGCTAAGACATATTTTAAGCTAAACTTGTAAATAGAAAACTTACGAAAGCCCTTGCTCAAAACAGGGTAAATAAGCTTACAATAAGCTGATTTACAAGCTCTAGCTTGTCAAAGACAAGCTAGTGAAACCCATAAGCCCATCCAGGTTTGGCTTATCATCCATTTTCAGCTTTTTTTTGAGTGATTTTTGGTAAAAGGCTTAAACACTTCAAGCTATGGAAAAGCTTGAATAGTTAAAAACAAGATTTTCTTAAAAACTTAACTTTCATTAAACTTTAAATTTGAGTACAAGGTTAAAAAAAGTACAATAAGCTAAAGTTAAACTAATATAAGCTGAAAATTAAAACTAGACAAAACTACATGCCTTTTTAGGCTTACAAGGACCCTATTTATATAAAAGTCTTCAAAGTCTTGGGTCTCTAATGTGCTAGTTATGTGAGTGAGATAGCAGGTGTGCTAGTTGTGTGAGTGAAGTCAAAGCCTTCATCTCAGCCATCAAAAAGTCTTGTTCACTAAGAAAAATCATCACAACCCTTCATCTCTTGTCCTCTTTTCTTGATGAATAGGATTATAAGGGATTACCAAGGTGGAAATGGAGTTTAGTGGAGTGGGGTAGTGTGGGGAGGGTGATGTTTTTGTCTGTGGTTGCAGGGGACGAGGTGAAAGAGATACATGAATAGTGTCTTGGCAGGAAATGGTTTTTGGGTGAACAGGGTAACGGGTGTTAAAGTTAATGGTTAAGTGTTTGCACCGTTAGTCCTTTTGGACTAACACTGTTAGTCCTTAGGGACTAACGGTGCAAAAGAGGGTTAAGGGTGTATAGTTAACAATGTTAAGTGTGTATTGGGCTTATATTTGGGCCGGTTTATGGGTTTTGGACTTTCAAGGGTTTTTGGACCATAAAACTTATAAGTTTTATAAATGATGTCTTAATTGACTCTTCGGTGTTGACTTTGATTTTGACTTTTGCTGACTTTGACTTTGATTTTTCACGACCTTTCCATTCCCGTGCTTGGTTTTGTCTGTTTTGGCTTGATTTTGTCCTTTAGTGAATATCCATTACCTGCACAATTATAAATCACAAAACATACAAATACAATGTATTTTTGGTATATTTTGGTTATTTTAGGAACGTTTTTATAGGCAAAAGGTATGTGTAATTAAGCACATACCAGAGACTTTACTAACAAACTGCTTAACGGCTCTTTATATACTAGTAGTCCACTGTCCAGATCTTTACCCAAGGAATCAAAACGTTATTTGTTGATCCTAGGTCACCTGCTAATCCAACTATTCACTAAACCAAAGGCAAAGACAAGTCAATATTGTGATCCTATTACTTGTAACGCCCCGACCCGAAAGGGTAGAAGTATTACAAATATGGTGTGACATCAAAAGCATTCATAATCATAACACAAGCATAAACAGCGGAAGTCTTAAATAAATAACCAAAGGAAATAAGTCAACATGACTTAAGGTACATAAGTTCTCAAAGATAGACATATCCAAACGAAATAACAAATGTCTTGAAAGGAAACAATTCGCATATCAAAGGTAAGATCTCTAGGGTAGTCCACACTCAGCACTCATAACCCAAAAGCAAACCCCAGCTCCTAGCTTAGATACCTGCCGCAGGAAAAGAAAGTGCGGCTGAGCTTACAAAGCCCAGTGAACAGATATATATAATCGAATGCAAAAGATAACGGAAATCAAAGGATATGATACAAAGGTACAAAGGATATCACAAGACATGATCAAAGGGATACAAATATAAGATAAGACAAATCAGAATATCAAATCATAGGGTAAGGTAAGATGAATCAGAAAATCAAATTAGGTTAAGTTCAATCACCAAGCCCAAACAAATCATATCAAAGTGACCATGGAGTCATGAGCTCCAAAGTCTGTTGTGAAAGACGTGGATTGCACCCAATCATCAGTCACCAAATATCCAAATATCATAATGTCATAATCCATCGAATACAAAACAAATCTAGGATGCATCCATACGCCCCTTAAACAAATAATAATCTTCATAGTGCACATATAATATCAAATGGGGGACGGCGTGAGAAATCACTCACTCACACATGAGTCATGCCAAAGGTGCATCAATGACACGGCCATGTTACCTTCATGGCTAGGAAACAAATAGTGGCTTGGTTCTCAAACTGAAGGGTTCAAAGCAAAGTCATATCAAAGTTCATTTCAAAGGGATCATAGCAAAGGTTCAATGTCAAAGGTTCAAATATCAAAGGTTCAAATATCAAAGGTTCAAATATCAAAGGTTCAAATATCAAAGGTAGCATAGCAGGGTTCAAACAGAACATAATGATAGATCATATAAGAAAGCCACAATAAAAAGGCTCAGAGCAAATGTAGCAAATCACATAGGAAATCAAAGATAGAGAGGAATATGTCATGAGAAACCTTAACGAAAAGGTCAGAATATCTGTACCAATAACGGAACGAACGAAGCAACGCATAAATCATAATAATGGTGAGAGGTGTAGGTATTAAGAATATCCGTACCTTATTCCGAAGCAAAGCAAAATCAAAGAAACAACCACAGGAATATTCAAAATCACTCCCTCATGACGAACCTAAAGAAATGATGAACTCGAATTACCAACATCATTTAAGTATACTTTCTATTTTTAGAAATACTTTCCATCTTTAGAAACTTTCTATTTTTAGTAAACTTTCTAATTTTAGAAAGCTTTCCATTTTTAGTACAACTTTCCTATTTTTAGAAACTTCCATTTTTTTAACTTTCTATTTTTAGAAACTTTCCATTTTTAGGAATATTCGATCATTAGAGATTCTATTAAAGTATTTTAAAATAGATTAGGGACTTTAATATGCCAACCTTAAAGTTTAGGGTTAATAGACAACATTCCATAATTTAGGGTTAATAGGCAAAATCAATTAATTTCAAGGTTAAAAGTGTAAATATCAAAGTTTCTAATTATTCAAATTATACCTTCATTTTATGTATTTAACAGTCAAACCCTTAATTTAACATAATTAACATATTTAGCCTTTGGTTTATTAATTACTTAAACATTATCTTTAATTTATCCATAATTTACAAAACAAGCCTTATGATTCAAATATAACAAAATCATACTTATACATTTAATTACTAACCAAACATATACTTTATCAGAATTTACAAATTTAGTCCCCTCCGATTTTATTTCCCACCTACTTTTCTACAGGATTACTTAATATATATAATTAACCATTTTAAATCCAAATAATATCAATATGACATTTTATACCCCCCAACTTATTTTATACAGAATATAATAAGTATAATAACATGTCTAAACAGACCCCCATAGTTATCATAATAACAAAACAAGTCCTTTATATTTTTATATCCAAGTCGGCTAACAATTAAATCCACAAAACCCTGAGTTTAATTTTCCAAACCTCAAAACACAATTATTTCCCAATAAATTAGAATTTAGTCACCTGGACCAAAATGAACAAAACCCAAACCTAATTCATTTAACCATTTCTTTCTTTTCCCTTATTTCGCATTCCGACAAACACACTTAAATCTCCAATAATTATTCGAATCACCTCTAAATTTTTCCAACAATTTTTCTGAGTTATATATGATATAAAAAACCCTAGAAAAATATAAAATCAATTTTATAAGTCTTATTTATGCCGATTTCATAATTAGCTAAAAATTAGGGTTTCGAACATGTTTTAATTTATAAAATCAAAATAACATACATGATAATTTTTCTCATGCATAGAACGAATTAATATGATGAAAATTGAGATAAAAAAATACCTTTGATGATTCTTGATGATTTAATGAATTATTGAACCCGGTTGCTTAATTCGAACCCAAAACAAATACCACAATCGAACCAAGCCTTAAACAATCTTCCCACTATTTTTCCCACAATCCTTGACCTTCAAATCACCTTAGAAAAATCGTGCTTGCCTTGGAAAAATTTTGTGCCATCACTTTTTATTCTTTTAGGGTTTCGGTGTGTTTATTTTTTTTTTATGATTTAACCAAATAAAAATGTATAAGGAATATTATAAGGAATTTTGGCCGATTTTTGGGGCTTTCAAATGGACTAAAATCAGATTTGTAACTTGCCAAAATTATTTTGTACTTATCTTAATTTATTTGATTTAACTTTAATGTATATATAAATAATTATATATAATTCGGCAAAATATATATATACATAAATATTATTTATTTTTCTTGTATAACATAAAGTATTTTAACTTTACAAAAATTTCATAATTGCTAAATATTGTATTTTCATAATTTCTATAATTAAACTGAAATTTATTTAAGCTTTTATAGATTTTCTTGCATTAGGGGTATTTTGGTAATTTCACATTTGTTGAGATTTTTAGGTTTTACAACTTCTTCCCCTCTAAAAAAAAATTTCGTCCTCGAAAATTGAAATGAACCGGAATGAAAACGAAATGAGAACGAAACGAAAACATACCGAACTAGACAAAGAAATGAGGATAACTAGCTCGCATAGACTCTTCGGTCTCCCAGGTAGCCTCACGCTCTGGGTGATTCTTCCAAAGAATCTTCACAAAAGGAATAACTTTGTTTCTCATGACTCTCTCTTGACGATCCAGAATGGATTCAGGTTCTTCGGACAAAGACATATCAGGCTGAATCTGATCAAAAGGATAAGATGCGACATGCAATGGATGATAATGGTATCCCCTCAAAAGAGATACATGAAAGACATCGTGAACGTGCGATAACTGCGGAGGAAGCGCCAGACGATACGAAACCTCTCCAATACGTTCCAAAATCTCAAACGGACCGATGAATCGAGGACTGAGCTTGCCCTTGATCCCAAAACGTTTAACTCCTCTGAATGGCGAAACTTTCAGAAATACGCGATCTCCAACTTGAAACTCTAAGTCACGTCGATGCTTATCAGCATAACTCTTCTGTCGCGATCTAGCCTCTTTCAATTTCTCCTTAGCAACAGCCACTTTCTCATTAGTAATCTCGATGAGCTCCGGACCTTCAATCAAACGCTCACCTACTTCATCCCAGCAAATAGGTGCTCGACATTTTCTACCATACAAAGCTCTGACAGTGCTGCCTTGATGCTACAAGCCAAACTATTATTGTAAGGCAAACTCCACCAAGCACAATATTCATCCCAACAACCCTCCATTCCAAAGCACAAAGTCCCTCAACATACTTCCAAAGTCCTGAATGGTCCCCTCCGTCTGATTGACCATAAACGGTTTGAGGATGAAATGCTGTACTGAACTTAAGACGAGTTCCCCAAGCTTTCTGTAATCCTTTCCAAAAACGAGACGTAAACTTCGGATCTCTGTCGGACACAATAGAAGTCGGTGTACCATGCAGTCTAACGATTTCCTGTTGAAAAATCTCTGCCAACTTACTAATACCATAGTTCTTCCGAATGGGTAAGAAATGAGCAGACTTGGTTAGCCGATCAACAACCACCCAAATCGCATCATGTCTTTTCTGAGTAGTAGGCAAACCAGTAACGAAATCCATGGAAATCTCATCCTATTTCCACATAGGAATCTCCAACGGCTGTAACAAACCACTAGCCCTCTGATGTTCAATTTTGACCTGCTGACAAGTCATACACTTGGATACAAACGTAGCCACATCTTGCTTCATGCCATTCCACCAAAAGTACTGTTTCAAATCTCTGTACATCTTGGTTGAACCTGGATGAATAGTAAATGGAGAACTATGAGCTTCCGTCATAACCTTCTCGCGAAGTGCCTGATCATTAGGAACACATAGTCTATCTTCAAACCACACAATACCGTCATCATCAACACTGAACTCAGTATGTTTACCGTCTTCAACATTCTGCACAATAGCCCACAACTCACTGTCTTCCCTTTGAGTTTCTTTGATCTGTAGCATGAGGTTAGACTCTATCCTCATACTCGCCTAATAGCTATCAGAACCTTGTACACATAGCTCAACATACAAACGCTCTAAATCATGAAGGATCATGGAATCAAAACAAGCTATCATCCCAGATTTTCGACTAAGTGCGTCGGCAACCACATTAGCCTTGCCCGGATGGTACTGGATGTTAGTGTCATAATCTTTCAGAAGTTCCAACCATCTTCTCTGTCTCATGTTAAGTTCTCTCTGAGTAAAAATATATTTGAGACTCTTATGATCTGTAAATATATCACAAGCTTCACCATACAGATAGTGTCTCCAGATCTTCAATGCAAAAACCACGGCAGCTAACTCAAGATCATGGGTTGGATAATTTACTTCATAAGGCTTCAGTTGCCTTGAAGCGTAGGCGATCACCTTCCCATGTTGCATCAAAACACAACCAAACCTTTCTTCGATGCATCACTGTATATCTGAAAACCACCGGAACCTGATGGAAGAGTGTAAAATTACCAAAATACCCCTAATGCAAGAAAATTCCATAAAAGCTTAAATAAACTTCATTTAAATGTTAGAAATTATAAAAATGCAACATATGAAAATTATGAAATATATGTAAGATAAAAATACCTTATATTATATAAGAAAAATAATTAATAACTATGTATAAATATATAAGCCGAAATATATGAGTAGGTCTCGGCCATTTGGTGATAGCTTCAACCTTTGATGGATCCATAATGATGTCGTCTACAGGTACAATATGACCAAGGAACGCGACTTGCTGTAACCAGAAATCGCACTTCGAAAATTTCACATACAACTTCTTCGTCTAAGAATCTCCAACACAATCCGTAGATGTTGCTCATGCTCTTCTTCAGACTTAGAGTAAACGAGGATGTCGTCGATGAAAACAATAACGAACTTATCAAGGTACTCGTGGAAAATACGGTTCATCAAATCCATAAACACAGCAGGAGCATTAGTCAGAACCGAAAGGGCATAACTATAAATCCGTAGTGGCCAAAACGCTGTACGAAAAGCAGTCTTAGAAATATCCTGCTCCTCACACAAGCCGATGATAACCAGATCGCAAATCATCTTAAAAAATATTTGGCCTTGCAGTTGGTCAAACAAATCGACGAAATTCGTCGGAAGAGAATATGAGCCATTATCCGCATAGGATTTGAGCAAATGAAAACAAAATGGAAGCCAAATTTTGCGGTGTTAGAATGGTTGCAAGAAGGTATTACAGTTGCTTTCCTATCTCCCGCTCATATGCATGGTAGGCAATAACTGATAGTCAATTTGGTACTAAGTTATTAGCTTTTAGAAATTTAAAGTGCTTAAACACTAATTATACCCATTCATAATAGAGAAAAATACAAAACAATGACAAAATAAAATATTTGATTCACTTTATGGTCACTTTTTTTCTATCTTCTCAATTTGGTCATACTCAACTGCTCGACACGTGTCATTCGTTTATTATTAAAGTACTAGTTGGTAGATGGATGCTTTTTTAAATATTCTTTTGCTTTATGATAAAATTACAAATATACTCTTATTGGTATAAACATCAAACTATTTTATATCATGCTTTAATGATTATTTCATCATCTTCTTCAATAAACCACTTCATCACCACCACCTCATTATTACCGTCGGCCACCAACCACCACTCCCTCTTCACTCTCGACTGCTCACCACCTCAACTCTTCCACTCTCGACTGCTCACCACCTCGACTCCTCCACTATCGACTGCTCACCAAATCGACTCCTCCATTTTCATGTGGTTGTCGCCGGATCTTACACCGCCTGGCGTGACAGAATCATCTCTTCCTTTACAAACATACAAGCTAAAAAAACTCGTACTTTACATCAATGGCGTTCCATCCAAACAACAACAACAACCATCTCTCACAAGACATGTCACAACAACAACATTAATTTAACTACCTTGAATTTAATACCATAACATTAAATACTGAATCTTTATGAAACAAAAACATATCCAACAAGATTAACACGAAGACGAAGGCTCAACTCAATAAAAAGCTCAAACATTTGACCCAAATCAGCAGCATTTCCATGAGAATACAAAAGAGTAGTAGATGCTTTTGGATGTTTAATATGTACAGTCACTATTTCATCCCCTTTTTAGTCCTTAGTTTCAATACATCTACACCTTCTGTAACGCCCCGACCCAGAAGGGTAGAAGTATTACAAATATGGTGTGACATCAAAAACATACACAATCATAACACAAGCATAAACAGCGGAAGTCTTAAATAAATAACCAAAGGAAATAAGTCAACACGACTTAAGGTACATAAGTTCTCAAAGGATAAACATATCCAAACGAAATAACAAATGTCTTGAAAAGAAACAATTCATATATCAAAACTAAGATCTCTAGGGTAAGTCCACACTCAGCACTCATAACCCAAAAGCAACCCCAGCTCCTAGCTTAGATACCTGCCGCAGGAAAAGAAAGTGCGGCTGAGCTTACAAAGGCCAGAGAAACAATATATATAATCGAATGCAAAAGATAACGAAAATCAAGGATATGATGACAAAGGTACAAAGGATATCACATACATGATCAAAGGGATACAAAATAGGTACGATAAATCGAATACAATTCATAGGTAAAATAAGATGAATCAGAAAATCAAATAGGTTAAGTTTATCAATCACCAAGCCCCAACAAATCATAACAAAAGTACCATAGAGTCTAGCCTCCAAAGTCTGTGTGAAAGGACGGTGGATTGCACCCAATCCATCAGTCACCAAATAACCAATATCATAAAGTCATAATCCATCGAATACAAAAACAAAATCTAGGATCATCCATACCCCCTTAAACAAATAATAATCTTCATACGTGCACATATAATATCAAATGTGGGATACGGTGTGAGAAATCACTCACCCCACGACATAGACATGCAAAAGGTGCATCAATGACACCGCCTGTTACCTCATGGCTATGAACAAATAAGTGCTTGGTTCTCAAACTGAAGGGTTCAAAGCAAAGTCAAAATCAAAGTTCATTTTCTAAGGGATCATAGCAGAGGTTCAATATCAAAGTGAAAATATCAAAGGGATCATACAACAGGTTCAATATCAAAGGTTAAAAAAATAATCAAAGGGATCATAGGCAAAGTTCAATAACAAAAGGTTAAAAAAATATCAAAGGGATCAAAAGGGAACATAATAACAATCTTATAAGAAAGCAAAATACAAGGCTCAGAGCCAATGGTGGCAAATACACAAAGAAATCAAAGATAGAGAGGAATATGTCATGAGAAACCTTAACGATAAGGTCAGAATATCTGTACCTTATTCCGAAGCAAAGCAAAATCAAAGAGAACACCACAGGAATATCACAATCACTCCCTCTTGACCGAACCTAAAGAAATGATGAATTCGAATTACAAACCATTCATTTAAGTTATACTTTCTATTTTTAGCAACTTTCCATTTATATGTACCATTCATTTTTAGTAACTTTTCCATAAATTCAGTAACTTTCCATATTTAGTAACATCTATTTTTAGTAACTTTCCCAAAATTAGTAAAATTCACATTTTGAGATTCTATTAAGTAATTTTGAATCAGCTTAGGGACTTAATATGTCAACCTTATAAGTTTAGGGTTAAATATGACAGCTTTCCATATTTTAGGGTTTAATATGCAAAATCAACAAATTTCAAGGTTAAAAGTGTAAATATCAAAGTTTCTTATTTTATTCAGATTATACCTTCCATTTTATGTATTTACAAGTCAAACCCTTAATTTTACATAATTTACATATTTAGTCCTTTTGGTTTATTAATTACTTAAACATTATCTTTAATTATCCATAATTACAAAACAAGGCCCTTATAGATTCAAATATCACAAAATCATACTTATACATTAATTACTACCAAACTTATAATACTTTTCAGAATTACAATTTTAGTCCCTTTATTTATAATTAATTAACTTTCTACATTACAAAATATACAGAAAATAACCAATTGTAAGTCCACATAAATCAAAATGACATTTTATACCCCCAACCTTAATTTATACAGAATATACTACGTAATATATAACATGTCCTAAAATAAGACCCCATATTTCAGAAATTACATAACAGTCCTTCTAACCTTTTATACCATAATCGGCTAACATATTAATTCACAAAACCTTAATCAAATTTTCCCCAATCACAAACACAATTATTTACCAATCATTGGCATTAATTACACCTGGAAAAAATAACAAAACCCTAACCCTAATTCATTTTAACCATTTTTCTTCCCTTTTTCCTCATTTTCGAATTCGGCAAATACAAATAATTCTCCAATAATCATTCGAATTATGTATAAATTATTCCAACAATTTTTCTGAGTTATATGAGATATGAATAACCTCAGAAAAATATAAAATAAATTTTACCAATATTTTATATGCCGATTTAATTTTCATTTCTAAATTAGGGTTTTGAATATGTTTCAATTTATAAAATCAAAATAAAATGCATGGACATTTTTCTCAGGTTTATAACATATTAATATGATGAAATATAAGTTATAAAATTACCTTTGATGGCCTTTGATGATTTTATGATTTTATGAACCCGGTAGAGCTTTTCGAACCCAAAACAATGACCAAAATCGAACCAATCACTCCACAAACTTCCCACTATTTTTCCCACACTCCTTAGCCTTCAAATGATCTTAGAAAAATTCGTGCAAGCCTTGGAAAAATGTTATGCCGCCACTTTTAGATTTTAGGGTTTCGGTTTGTTTTTGTTTTAGGATTTAACAATTTAAAAATGTATAAAGAATTATAATAGGGATTCTTGGCCGAATTTTGAGCTTTCTAAATTGATATTATCAGATTTTAAAACTTGCCTAATTTATTTCATAATTATCCTAATTTATTTGTTATTAATTTGTAAAGTATAAATATATAAATACATATTATTTCGGCATAATTATATATAATATAAATATTAATTATAATTCTTGTATAACATAAAAGTATTTCATCGTACATCAATATTCCATATTTGCCATATATTTTATTTTCATAATTTTAAACATTTAAATGAATTTTTATTCATGCTTTTATGAATTTTTCTTGCATTAGGGGTATTTTGGTAATTTTACACTTATTGAGCTTTTTAGGTTTTACACCTTCTCTCCTTGGTACCTCCGGTATAAATAGCTCACCACCCTCGCCGGATTCCACCGTGTATGAAGATGGACTTGGTAGAAAAAAGGCGAACTTAGCAGTATGATGACGTCTACCCACACACCCCATCTATCACTAATGTATCATAAGTTTCAACTTTATTATTCATTTCTTGATAACACCAGACGCTATGGTAGATGATGGCATAGGAATGAAGCCATCAACATAACATGTAAGCTTCTGATATGCAAGTAGCGGCATCATCTGATTCTTCCATATAAGATAATTTGTAGAAGAAAGTTTGATTGTAATCATATGAAGAACATTTGCGAGAGGAAGATGAGAAATCTACAGTGGAATCGTCGCCATAAATTGAGAGAATACTAGAGAGAAATCGGACGAGGAAGTTAGGCGATACCATATAAAGTTTTAATTAATCACATGGACATGGTGACATAAGTATTAATCAATCATATAATACCAAAAGAGTACAAAAACATAATTCAAATACCAGGAAATAACAATCTCTCATAAAGACTAGGAGATATACCTAACAATATAACATATATAAGATATTGGTAACAATCCTTGCTGAATTATGAATTTCATGATCCAAATATAAATACATGACAAGTCTAACAATAAGATAACTAACATGGGCTAAGCCCGATAGTAAATAGTAAACAATCAATGGGCTAATAATCATTCGGCTAATACTCCCCCACAGTTAGGACAGGAGGTCTTCGAACCTTCAACTGGAACAAAAATCAAGAAATAAGGCACTCGGAAGACCCTTGGTGAAGATATCTGCATATTGAAACTGAGATGGAATGTGTAAAACACGCACTTTCCCAGAAGCCACATAATCACGAACAAAATGTATATCTATCCTGATATGCTTAGTACGTTAATGTTGTACCAGATTAGTAGAAAGGTAAACGACACTAACGTTGTCACAGTAAACAAGTGTAGCAGTATGCAAAGGAGCATGTAATTCTAGCAAAAGATTACGAATCCAGGCAGTTTCAGCGACAACATTAGCAACACGGTGATATTCAGCCTCTGCACTAGAACAAGATACAGTAACATGTCGTTTAGTAGTCTATGAAAGCAGATTATCCCCAAGAATACCCAGAAGTGGATCGTCAGGTGACTGGGCAACCTGCCAAATCAACATCGGTGTATGCAGTAAGCTGAGTGGTAGTAGAAACATGCAGTTGAAGACCATAATCAAGAGTACCACAAACATACCGAATAATCCTCTTCAAAGCAGCAAGATGAGGCTCGCGTGAATCATGCATATAGAGACAAACTTGATGAACATCATAAGAAATATCTGGTAAAAGTAAGATACTAAAGAGCACCTACCAAGCTACGATACATGGTGGAATCAGAAACCGGGTCACCATCAGGGCCTAACTTGGATTCATTATCAACTGGAGTCTTACAAGGATTGCAATGCTGCATATGAGCTTTTTCAAGAATCTCTTTAGCAAATTTGGACTGTGATAAAAATAAACCAGATGCAGTGAGCTGAGCAAAAATACCAAGAAAATAATTAAAAGAGCCAAGATATGTCATCGCAAACTCGCCATGAAGAGAGCCAATAATACGTTGCAACAATGATGTAGATGATGAAAAAAGTATAATATCATCCACATATAATTACAGATAAGCAATGTCCGATCCAAAATGAAAAATAAATAAGGACGCATCAGTTTTACTCTGTTGAAAACCAATCCGAGTAGTAAAGCTAGCGAAATGTTGAAACCAAACCCGAGGAGCCTGCTTAAGGCCATATAGAGATTTATGCAAGTGACATACATAATTAGGTCTGGCAGAATCAACAAACCCGGGAGGCTGGTGCATATAAACCGTCTCAGATAAATGACCATGAAGAAAATCATTCTTTATGTTAAGTGAAGAAACATGTAATCTAATGATCTACCAAGAACAAGAGAGAGAGATGTGGGTTGTGATGTTTAGTGAGAGAAAGTATATGGAATGGTTGAAGTGTTATTACTATGTGGAAAATGGAAAAAAATGAAAACAACCAACCCCT
>BQNB010074054.1:0-31915 GCA_026074375.1 Tanacetum coccineum
TAAAATTGTTTGACTTCATTGTCACTAGCAACAAGAACTTTGACCTTGTTTACAATTATGTGTTTTGGTCTAGGACCCAAAATAGATTTTCGAAAAGACACATATTTCTTAGATCCAGGCGTTGCTGGTGGCGGTCCCATATTTGCTTTGGGGGCCGCCTGAGCACTTTGGGGGCCGCCCAAATTTATGGGACCCCCATCCTAATTTATCACCGGAGGGTTTTTGATTACTTAGCATTTCATTTAAACAATGTGTACTCTTTTCAAATCTATTTAATCTAGTGAATTCTTCTTTGAGTTTTTCATTCTCAATTTTAACTGTATGACATTTTACACAATCGAGATCAACTCCCTTGTTTTTCTTGAGTGTAGACAATTTAGCTTTTAATTCCCTAAGCTCGTTTTCTAGACTATTTCTAGTGGCTTTTAATCTTTTGTTTTAGTGATTATCTTTAAACTCACTTTGCATAGTTTGTCATACTCATTATCTAAAGCTAAATTATCTATTGATGAGTTTTCATCACTAAAGTAAGAGGACTCGGAACATACCTCATTTGGTACTTGAGCTACAAGACATGTCTCATCTTGGATCTTTTCATCATCTTCTTCACCGCTATCGCTCCAAGAACCTCTAACGAATGCTCTTTGGTTCTTGTCTCTCGGTGGCTTTGGACATTCTCCAATAAGATGATTTGGATCTCCGCATCTAAAGCACTTCCTTTCACTTTTTCCATTTTTATCGTCTCGGCTTCTTTGAAAGGTCTTTTTGTCGTTCTGAGGTTGTCTCACGAATCTACCTCTTTTTTTAAAGAACTTCTTGAAGTCTCTTACCGCCATAGCGTACTCTTCATCTTCACTTTCGGAAGTCGAACACTCTTCAACACTAGATTCCTTTTTAGCCTTTAAAGCTAGATATCTCCTTTCTCCTTTAACTTTGACTATTTCAGAATCTTTCTTGATGATCATCTCATGGACTTTGAGGTTTCCAATGAGCTCATCAAGAGATAGTGATGTCAAGTCTTTCGATTCCTCAATCACCGTGACCTTCGCTCTCCATTTAGGATGTAGAGCCCTAAGAAACTTCCTTACGTAGTTCTTACTAGAATAACCTTCATCAAGAGCTTTAAGACTAGTGATAATAGTATTAAATCTAGCAAAAGCACTATCTATAGATTCGTCTTCGGAAATGACGAATTGTTCATATTGTTGAACCAAAAGGTCGATCTTATTATCTTTGACTTGGTTATTACCTTGATGGGTGATTAACAAAGTTTTCCAAATGTCTTTTGCCGTATTACACATAAAAATTCTTTCATATTCTTTTCTTGGCAAAGCATTGTAAATAACCATTTTGGCTTCGTTATTTTTCGCAAGCCTTCTTTTAAGATCATCAGTTTGTTTTTCAAAAGGGACAACCTCATCAAGTTTGGTTTCCGGATTTTGAATAATGGGTTGAAAATCACCATC
Organism: Tanacetum coccineum; assembly: GCA_026074375.1. Taxonomy (NCBI): domain Eukaryota; kingdom Viridiplantae; phylum Streptophyta; class Magnoliopsida; order Asterales; family Asteraceae; genus Tanacetum; species Tanacetum coccineum. The sequence continues at coordinate 1,467 of BQNB010074054.1, forward strand.
GGTAATAACATGCCAAAGATCTAGATCTTTTGATTTAACATATGTCTCGAATCTATTTTTCCAATAAATAAAACTATCGCTTTCAAAAAGTGGTGGTCTTTGCATAGATTGCCCTTCTAGATATTTGTCAGAATCCATAGATCGATCCAAGCTTTAAAATACAATATATTTTAAAAATCTTGAGTGACCTTGGCTCCTGATACCAATTGTGGAAACTAGAAGGGGGGTTGAATAGTTTACAGGTTCGTTTTCATTTTTAAAAGTTTGCTTTCAAAAATGTTTAGATCCGAGTTATATGTTTAACCAATTCACAATATGAACAAGCAATAACTATCTAAACTAAAACTAGATAACAACAATAATAATGTAAAGAGATAAGGAAAGAAACAACCAAACCAAGACACCAAGATTTTATAGTGGTTCGGCTACGAAGCACCTCTTCGCCCTACTCCACTCCCCGAGTACATGTCGCTTACGTTATTTTCTGACACTAAGCTAAATGTCGAGTCCTAATCTTAGCTAGAACCAATCTACCACTTCACAAGATATACACACTCACAAGATCTACACTATCGGATCTACATAATAATCGAATCACACAAATACACAAGATAAATACAGTGGAGGTTTCAAACTTAGAAGAAGAGATGATAGATCACTAATCAACACTTTGTTTCTTGACGAATACAAGTGTTCTTCTCTTGCACTTGATAGAGAGGAGAGATGAGATGAAGAAGATAAGATTATATCACTTGAAACAATATCTAAATATGTTAGTGATCAAGAGTTTTAATGAGAGAAAGAAGTTTTAGAGAGAGAGCGAGAAGACTGAAAAATTTTGTGCAAAGAGGAATGTTTTTCTGCTAGGAATGGAGCAATATTTATAGACAGGAAATCCCAACAGTCATCTGTGGGCTGTCCCGGCGGTCCCAGATATATATAGGGACCGCCAGGCCTACAAGGGGGCCGCCTATAGACTCCGCTCCTGTTTTTGTCTTTTTGTGATGAAGGTTGTAACTGTTATAGAACCTTCCATTTTTGAGGGAAATTTGAAATTCAAATTTTAAGTTTTTAATAAAACTTTTCTTTTAATTAGAAAATATTTTGTAAATGTATTTTTAATAAAATACTTTTGTAGAGTTAAAAGTGAAGATTAAGAGAAAAATATTTTCTTGATCACTAATCATGCTTAATGATTTTGTTTGTCCATACCTTAAGTGATCACTAATCTTAGAAATGGAATTTTACATTTAATAATTTGTAAACGTTTATTTTTATCGTAAACGTTTTTACATTTTGTTATTATCAAAACAATGAGAGGTCGAAAAATATAAATAACGTTTTTAGACATTATTTGTATTAACAGACTATTTTGATATGTGTAATCATATTTTTAACAGTTTCATTGTGCGGTTTTGATCTACTCTCTTGTTCAAGAGTCAGTGTCTCTTCCCTGTTTGGAGCAAATATGTTTGCAAGATCATCTTTGTCATATGGGATCTTATACAAACATGGTTTTTCAGATTGAGTTTTCTTGAGCTACTTAATATTTGCAAAACTTTGTCTACCATTATATGATAAACTCGAATTAGGAGCTAGCATATGAATGGTTTGAATAGATTGATTTCTTTTATAAACAATGTCATTTAAAACCATTGCTTGGTTTTCCAAAGCAATCAATTTGTCAATGTCTTTTTCTTCCCTTAGTTTGAAATCCTGTTGCAACTTTCCTTTTTCTTTACGATTTTATAAGTTCTAAGGAACTCTGATTTACTAACTCAACAATTTTTCTCTTTAACATGAAAAGTTTCATATGCTCGAGTTTTCAAAGCCTCTTTTGAATTAGTTTTTTGATGAGCTAATAATCCAAGAGTTTCTTTCAACTTACGTTCTACCTCGTCTTTTTCAATTGTACAATTTTTTTACATTTTGTACTTCTCAATCTCTTGGTGATGAAGTGCACTTGTGCATCTATCTCGAATGTCATTTGACTCCTCAAGAGCAGATTTCCATTCTTTCAATTCATGAGCAAGTGATGCATTTGCTTTCTTTAATTGCTTTTGAATCTTTTTGTTTTCATCAGTATCAAGTTTTAAATTTGCAATTAAATTAGCAAGCACAACACGCTCATCATCATAACCTTCAGCATTTTGGTTAGCCTTACTTTCATTATCACACATATCTGATGAATCAGGAATGATATTACTATCAACCGTTTCCATCACATATGTGTCATTAATGGTTTCAGGTTGTTCAGAATGTTGTCTTTTAGTGGCAAACACATTATAGTCATCAGTGGATTATACCTGTGATAACCGGTAACTGGTCTAGGGTTAAGTATTATAAAATATTAAAAATTTCGTATTTTGAAGTCTTTCGACCTTGTCAGTTTTCCTAATGAAAGCTGAAAAGTTGACTTCAGTTGTCTATTTTGCGTAAAACGGTTACGGTTTAACCGGGATTTTTGGAGGAGTCTTGAATTTCGGGGGAGAATTAATTTTGATTCGTCTTTCCATTTCGGAGTATTTTGTTGGTATTTTAAATAATTCTGGGAAGTTTTATCGTGATCCGCGAAAAATCATCACGCAATGCGTACCGGCACGACAGTTTATTTGGGAATAAGTTAAAGTGATTTGGAAGTGTGTAATAAGTTTATTTATTTAATAAATTCATGATTTTGAAAACGTGGTTTAAAACGTAAACGTTGATGTGTGATTTGAAAGTTGTCAGAAAACGGTCATTTTTGTGAAATTCGATAAAAAGACTGTAATGGTCGTTAAAGTGAAAATTTTAGGCATGTCGATTTTGACAAAGATTATTTTGGGAATTTAAAATGTTTTTACACTTGTGAGGATGGTTCGGTTGAGTTTTAAACAATAATTAATGTTTTCGGTCCTGACCCGGCCGGTAATGTAGAAATAGAATTTTTGTAGTAAAATAAAGTGATATGTGTCGTATAAATGATCTAGATTTATGGAAAAGTGAATTTTAACTCAATGGGAATATTAACTAAACTTGGGTAGCGTTTTAAATCGTCAAAATTTGGACTTTCAAGCAATCCCGACATAAAAAGATAAACCCAAAAACCCCTTAGGATTCCCATTTGGGACGTGTAGCAAGACGGGGACAACAAGGCACATTTTTAGCCTTGGTTGTCCATGCATAGTACTCATATATTCTTCCACCACCTCAAACCACCATTCATGCTTTCATTTTGAAATCAATCACAAAAATATCTCTCTTCTCTCCCTCTTTGTATTTCGGACGAACACACCAAACCACAAGAAACATTGATTTTTGAAGATTACCAAGAACACGGGGTTAAAAGATCGATAGTGGGTTGATATTAGATAGACGCGGGTTATAGGAAAAGGTTTTTGGGTCTCTCCTTTTGCGTCAAAACCAAACCGGACTCACAAAAGTTGTAAGTTTTCTAAATTTGATTTAAGTTGTACTTCTATGCTTATTATGGTGTCTTAACACTAGTTGTACAAGTCGATCGTCATAAAAATCGATTCTTGGAAACGAAAAGTGTATAAAAGGGGTGTTTGTTTGCGTCAAAATCGAACAAAAAGGAAACAAGGGTCGAAAGTTTGAATATTTTGGTTGTGATGGTATTTTTATAATTTTGTCAAAGTGCTTTTTGGGCTTATTTTGAAAGATGCTTAAAAATAAGCTTATTTTGAGCTTATTTGATTGTTTTGGGCTTATGGTTGTGTCGACCCAACAAGAAAGAAAGGAAGGAAGAAAAGGTTGATGGGCTTGGCCTATTGGCGTGGTTTTTGGCTTATATATCAGGCTTATTTTTGGCTTATCTATGGCTTATATACCGTTCCTTCACCTATTTCTTCACCCATGATATCACTAACCGTTCCATTGTCGGTAGCTTTACACGCTACGGCTGAGACTGAGGGATTTTTGACTGAGTTGGGAGCCCAGGTTGAGATGCGGGGAGGATTGATTCATGATCATACGGTACGATTAAGAGAGCTATCACCTGCTTTGTTTGAGAGGTATGATTGGGATATAGGGGAGTTGTTTACTAGGTCTAAGGCAGTCAGGGATGAGATCTTCTCCCAGAGGTATCGACTTAGGAGCCTTGAGCATGAGCAGGAGAGGGTTGCAGTGACATTTGGAGCGATTTGGAGACCAGTATTATCCCTGGAGTCGTAGGCAGGTCAGACGGATGCACTGAGAGCAGCTCTTTGGCATGCCATTGGGGATACGGAGATGGAGAACCGGGAGTTGCGATTACAGGTCGTAGAGGAGAGACGTGTACGGTTGGAGTTGGTTGAGATTGTTGCTAGTATAAAGAGAGGGCATGAGCCCAGAAGAGATGTGTAGGATGTAGGGGATTTGATTAGTAGTTTATGTATATCACTAAACCGAGTAGAGTCGGTTAGTGTCGGTGTTACGATTAGAAAAGTTTTTATTTCCTTTTTCTTTTGTAGTGGTAGTTATGACTGAACCTTATTAGTCGTTAAATGGTTTGTATTCGAATCGTTTTTATGATAGTAAAGGAAATTTTGTTCGATATGTTTTTAGTGATTAGCAGTATTTTTGTGTTATTAGCGGTTGGAGGGATAAGATCAGTGCTTGTGAGCACAGTTACCCATGCGTGGTTGTGTTACGATTAGTGGCTCGTGTTAGAGCGGACGCCCATTCCTTGTGAGGGTTAGTGTACGATTTAGTTAGTATATTCTGTGAACTTGAAATATATTCGAGTTGTTCGATTATACTGCTTCGTTAGAAAGGCTAATAGGAGGGTGAGAGACCATGAATAGTCACGGGGAAGGATGGAAAGAATTGTAGTGATCGGACTTGAAACCTGATCAAATTTCCGTGTGTAAGCTTTTGATGGGTATATTGACCTATTTAAGCAAAGTGAGACTTAAAGTATTCGTTCAGTAGGATTTATTTGGAAAAAGGTTTAAAGCCTGGAATGTTTGACCAAGTAGGGTTTACTTGGGGATTTCGATTAAGTGTTGGCAAAAGAACTGTAGACGTTCTTGAGGAAGTAGAGTGTGATTCGTAATATGTAGGACACATAACCTATAGGGTTAGTCCAGTTTGTTGAATAACCAAAAATTTTGGCGGTGCCAAATATGAGGGAATAGTCGTCACATCAAGGACTGGATCGTATTCAGACACCCGACTGAGACTGTGTGACCTAAGTTTGAAGAAAATTGTAAAACTAAGGAGATAGTAGGAAAGACTATCGTGATTGTGTGAACGGACGTAGATGAACCATGATAAAGTGTAGGATTTGAACTGAGGAAAAACTTAGTCTTTAGAGGAATCAGAAGAAACCTTGCTTGAAAAGACTACACCCAAGTGATCTAATGTGATTCGACGAGGAATGGAATTTCATGTCGATGTTGTGATTTGATGATTTGAGTTGAATTTCAGGGCGAAATTCCTTTAAATGGGTTAGACTATGATAACCGGTAACTGGTCCAGGGTTAAGTATTATAAAATATTAAAAATTTCGTATTTTGAAGTCTTTCGACCTTGTCAGTTTTACTAATGAAAGCTGAAAAGTTGACTTCAGTTGTCTATTTTGCGTAAAACGGTTACGGTTCTACTGGGATTTTTGGAGGAGTCTTGAATTTCGGGGGAGAATCACTTTTGATTTGTCTTTTCATTTCGGAGTATTTTGTTGGTATTTTAAATAATTCCAGGAAGTTTTCCCGTGATCCGCGAAAAATCATCACGCAGCGCGTACCGGCACGACGGTTTATTTGGGAATAAGTTAAAGTGATTCGGAAGTGTGTAATGAGTTTATTTATTTAATAAATTCATGATTTTGATAACGTTGGTTTAAACCGTAAACGTTGATGTGTGATTTGAAAGTTGTCAGAAAAAACAGCCATTTTCGCGAAATTCGATAAAAAACTATAACGGTCGTTAAAGTGAAAATTTGGGCATGTCGATTTTGACAAAGCTTATTTTAGGAATTTAAAATGTTTTTACACTTGTGAGGATGGTTCGGTTGAGTTTGAAACAAAAAATTCATGTTTTCGGTCCTGACCCGGCCGGTAACGTCGAAATAGAATTTTTGTAGTAAAATAAAGTGATTGTATCGTATAAATGACCTAGATTTATCGAAAAGTGATTTTAAACTCAATGGGAATATTAACTAAACTTGGGTAGCGTTTTAAATCATCAAACTTTGGACTTTTAAGCAATCCCGACACGAAAAGATGAACCCGTAAACCCCCTAGGATTCCTATTTGGGACGTGTAGCAAGAGGGGGACAACAAGGCACATTTTTAGCCTTGGTTGTCCATGCATAGTACTCATATATTCTTCCACCACCTTAAACCACCATTTATGCTTTCATTTTGAAATCAATAACAAAAAAATATCTCTCTTCTCTCCCTTTTTGTATTTCGGACGAACACACCAAACCACAAGAAACATTGATTTTTGAAGATTACCAAGAACATGGGGTTAAAAGATCGATCGTGGGTTGATATTAGATAGACGCGAGTTATAGAAAAAGGTTTTTGGGTCTCTCCTTTTGCGTCAAAACCAAACCGGACTCACCAAAGTTGTAAGTTTTCTAAATTTGATTTAAGATGTACTTCTATGCTTATTATGGTGTCTTAACATTAGTTGTACAAGTCGATCGTCATTAAAATCGATTCTTGGAAACGAAAAGTGTATAAAAGGGGTGTTTGTTTGCGTCAAAATCGAACAAAAATTTTTGGTTGTGAAGGTATTTTTATAATTTTGTCAAAGTGCTTTTTAGGCTTATTTTGAAAGATGCTTAAAAATAAGCTTAGTTTGAGCTTATTTGATTGTTTTGTGCTTATGGTTGTGTCGGCCCAACAAGAAAGAAAGGAAGGAAGAAAAGGTTTATGGGCTTGGCCCATTGGCGTGGTTTTTGGCTTATATATTGGGCTTATTTTCGGCTTATCTATGGCTTATTTGTTTTGGCTTATTTGGCTTTTGGCTTATATTTGATTTCGAGCTTATTTAGCTCCGGCTTATTTATGTTTGGGCATTATAGCTTATTGGTTTCGGCTTATATATTTGAGCTTATAGCTTAATATTTTTGGCTTATAATGCGAGCTTATAGCTTATTATGGTTTTGGCTTATTGTTTTTGGGCTTTAGCTTATATTGATTTTGACTTATATTTGGGCTTATGGCTTATTAGGCTTCGGCCCATTATGAATTCGGCTTATTGGATTCGGTTAACATTGGGCTTTAATATACATATTGATATTGGGTTTTTGTTTGGATTGGACTTGTATATATGAATATTGGATTTTGGGCTTTATGAACCTTGTTTAATTATCGGGCTAAATTTAAAACCTTAGTAGATGGACTTTTGGACTCAATTGGATTTAAAAGTGGCAAGTTGGACTTAGAAAAGTTAAAGGGCTAACATTGGGCTTTCGGGCCCAATAAAGGAAAATTTGATAATTTGGATACTAAAACGAATTAATGGATTTATAATAGCTACGAAAGTGGAAAAATGATTTAAATTGGACGATTTTTGGTCACGTTTGGATAAGCGCGTTAAAAGTATGAACTTTTTGGCATTTTATCAGAATTTTTGGAAAATAGTGGAATTATTATTTTATGTCAAATCGACTAAAGGACAAAAAGAGTGATTTTTGTAAATATTAGGAGTTAAGAGTAAACGATTGAACACAGATATACAAAGATGATAGATATTTTATACTTACTCGTTAAGTCTGATAAAGAGACGAAAATAATAAAATATTATTATTTTCAATATATATATATATATACACACATTAGCGTTGCGAAAATATCAACTCATTTATTTTCAATCTTTGAACTTCCGCTTATTTCTCGTCAGATTCTCTTGGACCGTTTGGTTGGTTGTTTCGTTTTCATTATTGGCAACATTTTGAGTATTCTGTGTCGATGTTGCACTTAGCCCAAGTGCATTGAGTCGTTTTGCGTAATTACCACACAACCATGTTTTTGGATAAAGGTTTTGAAATGAGGATAAAGAGTTTGGTAAAGGATAACGGTTTTGCTATGAGATAACGGTTTTGGTAAAAGATAACAGTTTAGTTATGAAATAATGGTTTTGAGATAAAAAGTAAGGGTTTTGAGATAAGGAAAGAGGTCTTTGTAACGGGATTGAGAATCTTGATGTGAGTAAAGACGAACACTTGTACAATAAGACAACTTTGTACAAACATAAATAAAGTGTCGTAAATGATTACGTCGTGGTCAGGTACTGCTGTGCGCTTGCGTTGAGATTATTTATGCGTTGAGTTTGAGATCTGTGCAGTCTACGTTATTTGCTATTGAGGTGAGTTCTCGTAGCCCCATTTTTACTGTTTTTCCGTTGGGGGAAAATGATACTCAAATGTGTTTTCAACTGATTTTTGAACTGTGCGAAATGTGGTTTTGTTTTGGGGACAAGATGCGTGCTTATGACTACTATGTGAATATATGTTGTGATTTTACTTGCATGTACTATGTTTGGCATGTCAAAGGTTGTGATTTAACTTGCATGCATTGCGATGCATGGCAAGGGTGATTAACAATGATTTTCCATGTCTATTGTGGTCTTGCCTTAATATAGTGCTCTAGCTGGTAGGCCCTTTAGGTGCGTAAGTGACATATTGTGTTTTCATGACTAGCGGGATGCTAGGGCATGGTGATCGACTAGCGGGATTGCTAGGTCGTGTTACATGATTAGCGAGGATGCTAAGTCATGGGTTATTGGCTTATATTCACTGTCATATTGCACTATTGCCCACAATTTTGAGATATTGGCACAGATTTTGGTTTGATGTCAATCCTACGAGCTCACCAAGATTATTTTTGATGTTTTTGAGTATCATTTTTAGGTGTGTCAATTAAAGGTATGTGAATGATGTTGGAAGATCAAATATGTATACCCAAGGGGATTGGGTCAAGATGGGTTTTAATTATTTTACTGCCAAGTCTTAATTTGTAAAATTAATGTAAATCCAAACTTGTTTCTTTGTAAATTGTAAAGTGTATGACCTTGTATCTTGTGCGATGATAGGTATCGTCGCATCTCGTGTTTTCATCTCTGACGGGGTGTGACAATACATGTTCCAATGGCTCAGCATCAAAGGTAGGTCCTGATTCTGCAGTTAAGACCTCCTTAATCTTTTCCATGTACATATAATGTTCTTCTAATTCTTGTTCATTTGGATCTTCGTCAGTTTCATCTAGCCAGTATCCCTAATATGCACTTAGAGGCACACCCTTCTCTTCCTGCTTGGATAACATCATCTTCTCCTTATGATACGCATAATCCTTAACCCGCTTAGGTTTCCTGTACTCTTTAGCCATGTGACTAAACTCCTTGCAATTGAAACATTGAATCCCTGCTTGCCGAACTACCTGATTCCATAGTTTCCCTAGCCCTAGTAATTGTTACCGTCCACTTATTGACAAACTGCCTAGTCTGATTGTCATTCCTGTACCTTGGAGACGTATCTCTATTCTTGTTCCTGGTGTTTGATGAAGTTCTAAGGTTGTTGTTGGTAGGGTTGTAGATGTTTTTGAAGTGCTTTGCAATGAGAGCCAAACGTTTCTGAATATGTTTATCCCTCTAAGCCTGTTCTTCATCGTTATCTTCTTCAAATGCAGACTCAGATGGTGGTGTAACTAGTTTGACTACCTCTTTGTCTTTATTTTTTGTAGTAGCATGTGACTTGGATGATGTTATCTGCCTTGATGATGGTGCAATGGGTTTGTGAGGTTTTGGTGCTTGATTATGGTATTCTGGATAATGTTATGCAGCAGCAACAAGTGCTAATAAGTTGGCATTTCTGGCTAACTTCTTAGCTCAGATTTCATTGACTTCATTCTGATACTGTTTGAGAATGTCAAAGAGTTTGTGATATGATTTTATGTTTAAGTCTTGTGTTTGCTTGACAAATGTCACAAATCTTGACCATTCTGGCTGAAGTTGTTGGAGAAACTGAACATTGACTTGCATCATAGCAACTTCCAACTTGTTTCTTACCATTTCATTCATTATCTTATAAAACCTTAAGTAGTATGACTCAATTAACTCTCAATCCCTAGAAGTAAACTTGCCAAATTCCCAAAACAGATTTGTCTTGACATCTTGCTTGTTAAGTGAATCACCTTGCTGTAGTCGTTCAATGGCCACCCACATCTCCTGAGCTGTTGTACATGCATCAACTGTGAAATAAATGTCATCACCAATTCCACTCAATATCATACGAATTGCTTCAGCCTTAGCATCAAAGTAAGCACGATTTTCAAGAGAAATATTGTTGTATGTTTCAGGAACTTTGTGTGCTGGAACTGCATCTTTGGTTTATGTTGTTGGTTTAGCTGGAACAATGATTTCAGTTATTACATATGGACCTTAGAGAATGCATAGCTTTAGTTCTCTATTGTTAGGCTTAGTATCAAAATATCTCATAAAGCATGACTGCCACTGAGCATATCTCCCTGTTGTAAGCATAGGTGGACGATCACTGGAACCAGCTACCATAATGTCATCGTGCATCTGACTATTGCTTGTTGTTGTGATTGGATTAGTCATGATGAATTATTGATGTGTTATGAAGTAAAAAAATGATATTTTGGATCTTTATAATGATTAGTGAGAGTTGTGTAATTGTGTTGTTGTTTTAGGTGAGTGATGTTGTTTTAAGTGTTTATGATTTATGTTTGTTACAATTAAAGTTTTGGAATTTGTTTAAAGAAAGATGATGAAATATTTGGATGAATGTTGTCAAACCTTTGGATGAATATTGTCAAACCTCTAGATGAATGTTGTCAAACCTCTGGATGAATGTTGTCAAACCTCTAGATGAACGAAAAATACAAACGAACCAAAACACGTAAAAACCATAATTTTTAACCTTTTTACTTGAATTTTTTTGCAAAACTAAGTATATCTAAGCTATATCTAATATAAAAACCATAAATTTAACATTTTTAACATCAAAAATTTTACCACTTTTTTTCAAAATAAGCTTAAAAACACACTTTTGCTAGATTTTTTTCAAGTAAAACGCACGCAATCAACACATAATCATCCCGTGGAGATTGATACCAATTGTACAAAACGCAGCGGAAGTGTGGTGGGCCCATAACCTACATGTCCCAGGATTGAAACCTGGCTCTGATACCAATTATTGTCCTAATCCTAAACCATATTTCACTTCATACCATAACACATAACAAATATAGAAGAGAATGAAAGAAGAAGAAAGAAAGAAAGAAAGTAGAGAGAGAAAGAGATGGAGGATTCTTTAAAAAATGTGATGTTACAAATGAAAGAACCAACACCCTCTCCATCCTTGGAGAGGGGTATTTATACCACTACTTGGGTCGGCCTTGTAAGGCTTTGTTAGGCTGTGTGGATTTACTTCTTGGGCCGAGCTTGGGATTACTTGGGCTTAAGCCCGCAACTTATACAATATTAGATTAACTAAACAAGCCTGATACCCGTAACTAGCCTATTATAATATTTAATATATAAGACCAAATTCTTTCTTCGACATAATATTTTAAGGCTAACAATAAGCAAATGGGTTTTTCTACCTAATAAATAGCAACAGCGGGGGGCATTTAACCTACTCTATAAAAATGATTCATGGCACAACCGATTAGACCTCGTAATTAAAAGTACGAAAATTATATACTAGCACCTCACATAAGTGTTTGGATTCTATCATTCTCTCAGGTGATAATGAATTATAACAATATATGAAACGAGAAAATAACACTCACTACCTGTCATAGTATATAAATTACCATAGGCTTGAGAAAGGATCAAAACCTTCACCGCATTGGCGTAAGCACCTAGGAATTATTATCAAAAAGTTCTTTAAAAGGGTTGTGGTGTATAGGTGTAGGGTAAAAGAAACACGATTGTGGATATTTAGAGAATTTTGAGTGGTGGCAAGCAAATTATATACAAGAATACATGTAAAAGGCGTTGCTAAGCCAAGACTCGACGAAACTAGGACAACAGATATACAAACTCTACATCAAAATCTTTTTTTTCTCGACACTTTCTTGAACATAAGCAAAATTACAGTTCGTACATATTTTTTCTTCTTTTTTTCTTTTTTTCGATTTTGCCTTTTTTTCTTTTTATTTTCACTTTTTTCTATTTTTTTCGTACACTTTTGTCCTGCCATTTTCTTGAATATAAATAAACATGACGTGAGGTTTATAGATGCACTCCTACACTTGAATTTTTTTAATACTCAAAAACATAAAGTAACTAATGGCCCGAATTGAGAAGGATCGACATAACATGAAGAATATTAGACAAACATGGGGGTAATGAATTAACTTTTCTTCCTCATTTCTTCGTATAATAAAAACTACATGAATCACATTCGTCCCTAATAATGACTCGACTTAGCAACCATGTACTCAAGTAAATAATTAACTGGGATTTAACAAATGTGATAACAATACTGTACTAAAAATGAGTACATACAATGAAGGCTAAGGCGATTTGGGTGTAACATTTTGGTGGGGTGTAAATAGTAATCTTCATTAATAATCGGGAATCCACTGAAAATTACAAGAGCCGCGAAAAGGATAGGCTCAAAGGGGTGTACTAAGGTATAAAAGTGCGTAGCAAGGGTGTAGGGGTTGATATATGATTGAGGTGGCCATCATAACCATAATAAATACATGCTAAAAACATGGGTTTATCCTAATACCTCTTATCATATAGCAAATCCTAATCACACGAATGTAATCTCAGTAGCATTCTTAGGATGAATCACTAAAGCAAGTTCTAGAATTTATAATACTAATGGTACACTCTCATAATCGTCACCGATACCAATGCTCCAAAAACAACGACAAAACCACACATGCTTGATCAAATCCATGAACGAGACACATGCGAATGCTCAAATCCTTAACACGAGCAAGCTAAAGGTTAAAATTATCTAAAAGCATCAAAGATGGATGCTCTAATTTCTAAAGATCTAGGGCGACCCTCACATTTTTGAGGTGAAATTTTTGAGTGGTAGGGTTTTTATGCTATTCATATAACTCTTATCCAATGACACGCTATTAATACTAAGTTTTCATTGGTTTATGCCGTAAAAAAAATTAAATTTGGGTTAAAATTTCCGTCTACCCTAGGTTTCAGTATATTACACATTTTTTTAAGAACAAAGAAAATTCAATTGAAGTTATAGTTTCTAAGGCTTTTATTTCCTCTACACATATTTTAAACATTGTCCCTAATGTTCTATGAGTACCTGAAAACGGATAAAGGGAAAATAAGAAAAGCAAGAAAAACTAATACTCCCTTGGTTTTGCTCAATAATGGAGAAGAAACATAATGATCTCGGCTAAATCGTCATCCAAAAATCGTCCATTCAAAAATCCAAAAAACGTTCGGGCTCTCTTTATCAAATATAACCTGCAAATCAAAGACAAAAACAACAATACCAAGTGTAAAATTCTACGGGAAACAATATACAACCCTTTCATTTGTGAATTAAAATCCTAAGAAAGAAATAAATATAGAATGTATGTACTAATGTAATCGTGGCTTTCTGCAAGAATTAGGAAAATTACAAATTTTGGAAATTAAACAAAAATAAATTTTCAAAAATTCGCAAAACGCAAAAAAAATTGACTGCAGTCTGGTGACGCGGTCAAGAAGAATCCTGGCGCCGTCTCTAGGGCCTATAAAACTTTTTGTTTCGTTTTCTTAGAAAAATTTCTACACAAATATCCCATTAGTTATTTCATGTAAAATATTTCTGCATAGGCCACAAAAACGGTTAGTACAAACATATGACTCAAAACAAACAAACAATTAAAATGTGAATTAATCTAAATAGTTTATTTTACATGTTTGAAAATGGTTCTTAAAAATTGGATATTTTCTCCCTTATACTTATTTTATGCAAAATACCTTTGATAATAATTAAGACGAAGTTAAATATAAAACAAAGTGTGATCACATAAAAATCAAACATATAAGAACAAATAATAAGAATAAAACACACGACACACCTAAAATGTAAGAAATAAAATATTGAGGTGCCTCCCAATAAAAGCTTTTGTTTATTATCGAGTCTTATAGCTAGATTCGGAGTCACACTCCTTACATGACTCCTCCTTTATTTCTCCTACTTCCACCAGCTTCAAATGACACATCAAGATCTATTCTTTCAATTTCTTCTTTATATGATGGACCAAGCTTATCAATATCCTTGTAAACCCCGCTTTCTAAATTAGATACCCTTTCACATCCTCTCATATAATCATCTTCACTAAGTATCACCCTAGATGATAACAAGTCATGTCCTTCACTAGTCAAGTCATCCATCTCAGAATCTCTATATGGAGTTTTAAAAGTGACTTCCTTAATTCCATACGTGAATGTAATCAACCCTTGTTCCCTATCTAATATTAGCTTAGCGATCTCCACAAATGGCCGGCCAAAAATTACATGGGATAAACTAGGATCAATGTTAGCTTCAATATTCTCAAGGATGGTGAAATCCATGACGTGACTCATATTTCCTACAAATACATGCATATCTCTCCCTATTCCAATGAAATTCTGCCCCCTAAATTCATACCCCTGATTTCTAATGGCATTGTAATAGGCTAAGGACATAACATTCATGGGTGAATCTAAATCAACACATGCATTGGCTATGAACTTACGCCCTATCATGTACAGAATATTTAGGTTACTAGGGTCCCCTTTCTCAATCTTAAAGTCAAAGTTTAATGAATAACTCGGCATTTTCTCTATCAAGGATTCATAGATAGATTTCTACTAAGTTGTCAAATCCTGGTAAGAGCGGTAACATGAGGTGCGACGTTTTGAAGACATCGCATAAGATAGTAGATTATACCATACTTTGTTACAAGAAATTTAATTTACAATGTTACATGATATACAGTCTTTGATGAGAGAAAACTCTTATCTCTAGAAAACCACTTGGCCAATGGGTAATTTTAATTCCAAGTACTTTCTATTTGTAAATGTTGATCACCTGAAAATGATACTAGAAAAGGTCAACATTAAGTTGGTGAGCTCGTAGGTTTAGAGTGTAAACCCAGTTGTTGGGCCAGAATTTAAGTAGGATAATAGTGCAATATAATAGTGGAGTTCAAGCAGTATACATAGCAATCCAACAGCAATCATAGTAGTCATAGCATATCATAGCAATCAAATCATATTAACCATTAAACAATGGTCCAAGCGCTTATAGTCCTCTGAACCTATCGCCTACCAGCTGGAGCTACACAAGTCGGCTTAGTAGTTGTTTGTCATTTCCCAAATAGCATGCATGCACATATACGCAGCATTCACATATGCAATTATAGGCACATAGTATTGTCCAAAAACGTCGTAATATATTAGCACAGAAGTAAAATAGTTTGAAATAGATTTGAGTATCATTTTCCCTCAAGGAAAATAGTTTAAAAGTGAGGCTACGAGAACTCACCTTAAACAAGGATGAATAGTAGCTGAGAATAAGATGATCAAACAACAACGTGCAATGGCGTCCAGTCACAACCTAACAATTTGTGTCCGACTCAAAAATATATTTGTAACGTGTATTTGAAATTGATGCATATGAGTTTTCCAAAAGTGTTTTGTATCATTGTCTTTAGTATTATTGGTTGTGTGGTGGTTAGCAAATTAGACTCGAAGAAAATACATCGAAGTATATATATATATATATATATATATATATATATATATATATATATATATATATATATATATATTATTGAGAATCGTTTAGCCCATCTAGTATAGGTTTTACAGAAATATTGAATACCAGCGAATAAAAAGAAAGCAATATTAGTCAAACAAGGTTTTCATTGAACGATTTCCCCTATTACCCCAACTATAACTTGGGGCTACACCAACTAACTATGGTGTACTATTCGACTTTAATCAGTCAACTATGCTATGTAACTATCTAGATAACTAACTACGGTGTACACGCACACACCTTTACTACTCGACTCTCATCAGTCGTAGTTTCTATGGATGGATCAATAAACTACATACCTTAGACCTCCTTTTATAGTATAAGGAGTCAAGGTTTACATGTAAACTAATAAAGATAATTAATAAGAAAATTAATTAAATATTATCTTTATCTTTGACCAAATCTGAGAGAATCTTCCAATTCTTAACTTTTGAAGTCTTCTACAATGACGACTTTGGTCCTTCTTGTTTCATTCATTATTTTGTCTTTATCAACTCAAATATAATTCTCAACAATCTTCCCCTAGTTGATAATGACAAAACCAAATAAGTATGAACTTCCCCTGGAGTTAATATATGAATGAAACTTCCCCTTAATCCATACTATACCACCAAGAATCATCAAGTTGCAAATCATCAAATCTTCTTCCCTTTTTTTGTCATCATCAAATAGGGGTCTTCTGTAGATGATCAACTTGTAAACATTTCCCCTTCAGTGGTACATGTAGATGGTTAAACATGTTAACAATAAGCTTCCCCTAAAAGTATGCTAACCATCTCTTGAATCTCGAACTCTGTAGGCTCCAAGTAGTAATTATTGATGAAGAAAAATGAGTATAACCCATTTGTTGAAGAAGTAGAATTTCCCAAACTTGTGTCTTATGTCTTGCAATATCCACATGACGTCAAACTCATACCAAGACCAAAATATAAGTAGATCGCAATCTATTGACAAAATCCTCAACTATATGAGACACTGAGCATAAAAACGTAACTCTTTAAAGTGATAGCAAATGTAAGTAGTAAGCATCATAAGGTAGATCGTACACCTTTGCTAGATTCATCAAGTCTTCGTCAACACCATTTAAGCACGAACAAGTTATCTTTTAAAGGGGATTGAAACCTTTCAAGATATGATAAGACACGCACCTGTGAAAATCAACTACAACATCAAATAAGCAATAACCAATTTTCTTCATAATAATCCCCAAAAACGAGCCATTATTTCATCATCTATCCGAGATTCAAACGCGTCAAAAATATGTACTATCCGATATCGGTCAAAGCTACCAGTATAAACTCTTTTATCGGACAGAACGAATGGTACAAACTTCTTTAGGACGCGGTACAAACCAACCAAGCTGTTAGTGACCCTTCTTCTGTTACAATACCGTCACTAAACTGCTCTTAGCGACACATTATCTGTCGCCAAACTGTTACTAAAACTGTTACGAAACTGTGACTCCTTCCTCCCATTTTGTTAGCGACCCTTAATCTGTCACTGAGTAATTGATAATCTGTCACTAATAGTGATGCTCCTTCCTCCTAAGCCATTAGGGACACTTTTAACTATCACTATTCTGTTACTAAGTCATCACTATTCCACCAGTATTAAAAATGTATGGGCAGTATTAACTGGATCAAAGACAGTATTAATAAACAAAGGCCATCAGTATTAACGAACATACTAAGCAGTATGAATCATGAAGTTGCCAAAATCGTCACATAATCACCAGCTACTTGTGGGCTTTCAAATACCAACGAATCAAAACAAACAGCCCATATACAAATAAAATCAGATGCCATTGGTTTACATAACCCTTCTCATGACAGTACTAACCTTTAAAAATGATCCCTTGAAGCAGTATTAACAATCCTTTTGGCAGTACTAAGTAAAAAGGAGCGGTTCTAAGTGAATACATGTAGCAGTACTAAACCAAACCACGAACAGTACCTTCCCCTTAGCTTAGCAGCGTCAAAATAATAACAAGTTCGTCACATGTAGCAGTATAAATCAACTTGAACCAAAACTCAATCTGTTGCTCATAATAATCAAAACACAACAGCAGCTTTAAACAAATCATTACCAAGTATCAAATCCTTGTTGCTACTGTACCATCTGATTCTGATTGAAACACATGCTGCTACCACTTCGAATCAATTAGGGTTTGATAAAAACCCTAGTTGCACCATCATCAGAATGTCGTGTGTTATGTATCCTTACTAGGGTTCATTATTGATCAAGAGATCAACTCACCAAAGCTAGTATGAACCTTTCAGCAACACGCCTTGTATACGAAACCTTTTCTATATGTGTATAGAACCTCCAGTTAAAATTTTGTGACGATCCAACGGTTAACGAACGATTTATCATTGTTTTACCACAGCTGCCCAGAAAGTGACGAACATAAAAACCCTAAATGGATTTTTAGGATTCATTTTTGTTCTTTGACCATAAAACCTTGAATCCTAGATATCAAGAGCAACCCGCTCTGATACCACTTGTTGAGAATCGTTTAGCCCATATAGTATAGGTTTTACAGATAATATTGAACACGCATCGGAATAATAAGAAAGCAATATTATCAAACAAGGTTTTTCATTAAACGATTTCCCTATTACCCCAACTATAACTTGGGGCTACACCAACTAACTATGGTGTACTATTCGACTTTAATCAGTCGACTATGCTATGTAACTATCTAGATAACTAACTACGGTGTACACACACACACACCTTTACTACTCGACTCTCATCAGTCGATGTTTCTATGGATGGATCAATAAACTACATACCTTAGACCTCCTTTTATAGTATAAGGAGTCAAGGTTTACATGGAAACTAATAAAGATAATTAATAAGAAAATCAATTAAATATTATCTTTATCTTTGACCAAATCTGAGAGAATCTTCTAATTCTTATCTTTTGAAGACTTCTACAATGACGACTTTGGTCCTTCTTGTTTCCATCTTGTTTCATTCATTATTTTGTCTTTATCAACTCAAATATAATTCCCAACATAAAGCCCATTAGAGTTTCCTTAGTCTATAAAAGGATCCCTAGGCATAGTTAGTAGATATAGTTCTACAAAAGATCATAGAGATCGCATAGTAATCATAGTTTGTAATATGTAACTTAGGCATATTCAAAGTTCAATATAAAAATGTTTTGATTGTGTTCTTCTTTATATTGTTGATTAAATTCCGCGTAATCAATAGTGGTTAATCATTGTTTCATCATTGTTACTTTAGATTTATCTAAGGCAACAAACCCTTTACAAGCTAAAGGTTAAGATCCATTAAGCAAAGGGATCATACATCTTGGTATGAGTTTGATGTCACGTGGATAGTACAAGATATAAGACACAAGTCTGGGTTGTTTTACTTCAGCATCAAGTTAGTTATACTTAGTTTTCTTCATCAGTAATCATTACATAGAGCTTACAAAATTGAAGATTCAAGAAATGGTTAACATATAGGTTTCAGGGGAAGCTTAATGTTAAAATATTTAACCATTTATATGCTACATGAGGTGAAGGTTTTTACTACTGTAAGTCATTATTACTACTGTTAGTTTAAGTTTCTACTGCTCAAGTTCATTTATCTTAAGGCGCGTCATAAAGGGTAATTTAAGTTGTTGGAAAGCTGGATTAGAAGTGTGATATTGGTTTGTGGTTGTCGAAATCAAAGTTGCATACTTTAGTCCCCTATTGGATTATGACAAAAAGGGGAAGAAGGCATTTTGCAACTTATAGATCCTTGGTGGTATTGTTCTATTCTTTCATATATATTAGCTTCAGGGGAAGAAGCTCGTGCTTATTTTGGTTTTGTCATTATCAACTAGGGGAAGATTGTTGAGAATTATATTTAAGTTGATAAGACAAAACATATGAAAGATGAAGGACTTAAACGACAAAGGAGGAATTCTTCAAAAGATGGAAGATTTTGAAGATTCTGAAGATAAACTTAAATGATTAAAAGATTTATTAATATCTTTATTTTTTCTTATCCTTTCTAAACCTAATATCTCTACTATATAAAGAGATACAGGTCATTAGGTTTAGGTGTACAATTTCATGAGTTCCTGTACCTAAATGTGTGTGTGTGTGTATTCCAGGCATGTGCTATGTAGACGCCATATGTAGTTTAGCTCCAAGGTAATCAAAGTTTTCCTTGATCCCTGTTATAGTTCATTGATGTAACCGTATTGTTCTGATCAAATAATATTGGGGCTTAGAATGTTTGGTAGAACCTTGTGGAATAACATTGTTCTTTATGTGTTTATTCCGCTGTGCATATGTTTATGTTCAATGTTATTATATCCTAGATGGCTTAAACAATCATAGAAGATTATCAACGTTTCTTTAATCTTTACAATTTCTGAAGTAGGCAAAGTACTAATACCATCAGAATCTTCTAACTTGAGATGTCTTCTAATAGATGCCTCAGAAACAACCTTGACTTTCCCATCTATTATAGCAGTGATTTCCATGTCTCCATTCTCAAGTGTGCTTGCAGAAGTAGTTTGCCAAAACTGTTATATAAGAGAGACATAGATAGTTGGACTTTCAGTGAGGGCATACCTAATGTGACTTGTTGTAAGAAAATTAATTATCTGATGAAATCCTTCACTTCCTTCTGACTTTTGTAAGTAGGCAACCATGTTGTGCTTGTCGCAGAAATCTAAATTCGCCATTTGATGGAGAGAAGTTAGATTAGGGTTCTGGGATATGTTTGTATATAAGAGTATGTGAGCTTGGCAAAGTTAATTGAGATTATATATAGAGCACTTAGGGTTTAGATTTGACCGACTGAATAAAATTTGTTCTTATCTTGAAGAAAGCTTATGATTTTATAGAAAGATCATGAATTCTCCAAATTAGTCAAATCTATAGACGAAGTTATTGGCAGAAATTTTGCAACGGCTATATTTAATTAAGGAAATTCTGTTATGCCTCAAACAGTACTAACGGTTACCCACCAGTAATAATTTTAGCCTAACAGTACTAACTTTAAGTCCAGCTGTATTAACTTTGCCCAACAGTATTAAGATATTCCTAGCAGTACTAACCTAATACTGGCAGTGTTAAGTTTATGCCTAGCAGTATCAACTCCAATTCTGTTCCAACAACCATTGCCATCATAAATTTAGATTATCACAATCTCTCTTTCTGTTTTTCAGCTCACTAAATCTCTCATTTCTTTTTCTTACTAATTTACTCTTTTTGTTTTTATTGCATAACTCTCTTTCTGTTTTTCAGCTCACTATATCTCTCTTTTCTTTTTCTCACCAATTCAGATAGTTTTATACAATGTTCCATCAATTCCATTAGTTTCATGCTGTCCTCCCCATTTCCAAGTGTGTTAACTCTTGAGAGAGGTGGATCATTGGACTGTTTAGATGCTTTCTCAAACCTAGTTTAAGCTTTTGCACCCCCCAATATGGTATCTTGGCACCTGGGACCACTACCTGAATCAGTTCCCTGAGGAAAAGATTCATTAAGTGTTGACATGGATTGGGTCTTATTTATGTTACCATTGTCCTGCTCTGCTTCTAAGCTAGAAGCAGTAGTGGCAGCCCTTTCCATTCTATCTGCCCACTCCTTATAGACAGTCTCATCTGCAACAAGGTAAATAGGTCCACTAGACTAAGATATCTCAGTGATCCTTTTGGCTTTCCTAGGCTTTTGAGTCTTTTTAGGTTAAGATTGTGATAGAACAGTGATTGGTTCAAGATTAGATAGTGATACAGTTGTGGATGTGTGTTAGGGTTCAGTGGGATTTCCTGACCCTTCACCCACTTCTGCTTAATGATACATTCCTTTCATCCAATCTTAGTTAACCTCCCTCAAACAATACATCAAAGATTAAGCAATCCAATGCTAGCAATCAGAAACTTAAACTTGCTAATATCAAAAGCCTTTGTGAGAAGATCTGCAACATTGTGGTCTGTGTGAATCTTGATCACTTGAATCAACTTCTTCTCATAAGAATCTCTGATGAAATGATGCCTTATTTCAATGTACTTGGTTTTAGAATGAAACACTAGATTCTTCACAATACAAATGGTGCTTTCATTATCAATGTGAATCTTGGTGTTCATGAAGTTGAACCCATAATCAAGCATTTAATTTTGGATCCATAACACCTGCCCATAGCAATTAGTAGCTGCAACATACTCTGCTTCAGTAGTAGAGTTTGCAACTATAGTCTACTTTTTACATTGCTATGAAATTAACCTTTTGCCAAGAAATTGGCAACCTCCTATTGTGGATTTCCTGTCAAGGCTGGCTCCAGCATAATCACTATCAGAAAAAGCTTCCAAGTCAAATGGTGAATCCCTAAGATACCAAAGGCCTAATTTAGGCTGTCCTTTTAAGTATCTAAAGATCCCCTTCACTGCATAAAGGTGTGAAGTCTTTGGTGTAGCTTGGAACCTTGCATAAGCACAAACAGCAAACATTAGGTCAGGCCTAGAAGCTGTTAAGTACATCAATGATCCAATCATTGATCTATATAAGTAAACATCTATATCCTCAACTTCTTCATCCTTGTTTAATGCCTTGTTAGTCTCTATTGGAGTGCTTTATGCTTTTATAGTGGTAAAATCAAACTTCTTCAATATATCAGCCACATACTTGTCTTGGCTAATGAAGATTCCATCCTTCTTATGTTGTACTTGCAATCCTAAAAAGAAAGTGAGCTCCCCTATAGAACTCATCTGGAATCTCTTGTGCATCATCTGCTCAAATTCAACACACAAAGACTTCTTTGAAGACCCAAAGATGATATCATCAACATACACCTATACTAACAGGATATCACCTCTATCCTTCTTGATGAACAAAGTTTTATCTATAGTTCCTCTTTTGTATCTATTTTCCAATAAGTAGGTAGACAAGGTCTTATAACAGGCTCTAGGAGCTTGATGTAGACCATATAAAGCTTTTTCTACCTTATAAACCTTATCAGGGAACTGTGGATCTTCAAAACCAGGAGGTTGGCACACATACACCTCCTCTTCAATAGTACTGATCGTGCCGGATTCACACCGTAAATATATATAATATATAATAAAATATAAAATATATAAAGAAGTGTAAAAACCAACAATCAATGATACCGAGAAGTAGTATAGAGCTTTCCCGGGTTAGCAACAGGAGCAAAAACCTCATCATAATCAATGCCTTCTCCTTGGGTGTAACCTTGTGCAACCAGTCTTGCCTTGTTTCTAACTACAATTCCTCTCTTATCTTTCTTGTTTCTATACACCCACTTAGTTCCAATAGCCCTCTTATCCTTTGAAGATCTACCAAAAGTCCCTAAACGTTTTGAAGGTTTAAAATGCAGAAGCTCCTCTTGCATTGCTCTATCATCTTGGATCTGCAAACTTAATTACTTTTCCCTTGGGGTTTTCTGATTTGTAGAGACAATAGGCAAATAAGCACTTTGATTATCTTTGTGATTTGTTCTCCTCTGCCTTTTGAAGTTAACAGACATATGCAGTTCTCAGTAACTTAATCATCCACCTTGTGTTTAGTAAGCCTAAAATATGTTGCCAATGATTTGGTTTTTAGGATCATCCTTGTGAATTCTAGTTGTGAAAATAGGACTAACATTCATGGTGGTTTCCAAGTTGTTAAGGTCAGCCTTTGTACCCACATCTTCATCATCATATGCACCACTAAAGATACCAGTATCCTCGAAATCAGGTATAAGAGGACCAGTAGGAAGATTATCAGCATTAGCAAAATTTTACCCAGATGGACTAACAGTACAATCTCTGTTAATGCAGTTAGCATAACCTTCCCTTCTTTGAACAAGCAAATTATCCAATTATGCTCTAAAATCTTGAACATTCTGGTCATTTTCTTTATTTGAAGCTCCTCCTTCTTTCTCTTGACCATTTCTTTCACCCTCATGTACTGGTTCTTCATTGGTCTTTTTACCAGCATCATAGCAACTGCATCTTTAGCTCTGTGGAGACTATCCAAAAG
Source organism: Tanacetum coccineum (assembly GCA_026074375.1). NCBI lineage: Eukaryota > Viridiplantae > Streptophyta > Magnoliopsida > Asterales > Asteraceae > Tanacetum > Tanacetum coccineum. The sequence goes on from BQNB010074054.1 coordinate 25,206, forward strand.
TAAGGTAGCAGAAATATGTGAGTAGGTACAAACATCAACATTATCCATTGATACCTCATTCTTGTTAGGTTTTTTGATTATCCTGCAGCAACTAGGCTCATAATTCATAGGGTTGTTAGTAAATCAATATTAAGAGAGCCATAACTTTTCCACTCCAACACATTATGGTTAGTTTTCAAGGAAGTTATGTTCAGATTCTCCTTGCTTGTCTACCTTTCTGAGTTCTACTAGTGTTTAAATACCCTAAAAGCCTTGCTATTTATATAGTATCCAACTAATAACCACCTCATCAGTTTTTTGTGTTGAGGGTGTCTCCTCTCATCAAATTTGCTAGGGGTTCCTAAGGTATTAAGAATAGTCCACAGGACACGCCAAAAGGTCTTCATAAAGCTTATACAAGTGGTCTACCAAGTAATAGTTTTATAAGGTTTTCTTGTTACTGAGCTTGGTCCACTAGAACCCTATTTTGAACATAACAAATAGTATTAACTGCTTCAGCCCAAAATGTAGTAGGTAATAATGAATCTGCTAGCATAGTCCTATCTGCCTCTATTAGTGTCCTATTCTTTCTATCAGCAACTCCATTTTGTTGTGGAGTTCTGGCAACACTAAACCCCTCTTTAATCCCTTTTAAATCCCAAAGAAACTGATTCATGTCATTAATTATTAAACTCGAGTTCATTATCACATCTGTTATTATAACCTTATGATTAATTGTTATTCCTATGCCAGTAATAAAAGTTTTAAGGATCCTTCTAGTCTCATCCTTAGTGGCCAAAAAGAAAACCCAACTAAACCTACTGTAGTCACCAGTGACAACAAGGCAATATATCTTGTGATTGATACTCCTTATAAATGTTGGCCCAAAAAAATCCATATGCAACATTTGTAAGGGATGGCTAATATAGCTTACAAGCTTGGTCTAACAAGAGGCTTTGTGTTGCTTTCCCTTTTGACAAGTAACACAAGAATGGTCATTTTCAAAAAGCTTTGAAGGTAAGCCTCTAACAAGGTTTCCCCTCACAAGTTTGTTTATAGTTTTAAAGTTTATATGACCAAGCCTCCTATGCTATAAATTAGATTCATCTATTATAGCCTTTGCAATTAAACAAGTCAAACCGTCCTCAAGAAAAACAACATTCTTCAGTCAAACTGTACATGTTTTCTGTTTTGGGAACTTTAAGCAAGACTTGACTTTCATCAAGTAGCTTAAAGTCAGGAGATAAAACAAGACATTCAGTCTCAGTGAAAAGAACACTAATTTTCTTGTCACACATTTGTGAGACAGAGAAAAGATTAAACTTAAGTTCCTTTACAAAGTATAAATCTTCAAAGTCTAATTTCCCAGTCCTAATCTTACCTTTTCTAGTAAATTTACCTCCTTTAGGACTTCCTACAAATGCAACAAATCCACCATTAATGTCTTGATAATCTGTAAGGTAGGACTTATTCCCAGTCATATGCCTAGAGCATCCACTATCAAAAATCCCTTGATCCTGTAAAGCATATTGTAGATTACCCTGCACTCAAAATAAGAGAATTAGTTTCTCTTGGGGACCCAAGTCATCACTGACTTGAGTCTGCCTTGAGGATCAACATAGTCAAATCTTTTAGGCATGTATGATCCATTGTCTTTGGAGATATGGTCAATTACTTTTCCTATTGGTCTCCAAATCAAGCATGCAGAGGACTTAACAACATTTTCCCCTTTTCCCTCAGCAGTACTATAACTACTACGCTTTTTGTGGCTAAGAATTAGAGAGACCAGCATTAGTGTTTACATTGTTAACAACTACATTTTAACTTTTCATATAAGAATATTGGTTTTAGCTTGCAGATATTTGGTAAAAGTCACCTCATACTGGTGAATGTGCTATATTAATGTGGAATATTTTGGGTAATGCATCATTTACGTTTGAATATAGGGGTAGCCTTAATTAACATGCCTGGCAGACTAATGAAGCTGCTTTCTTTACGCTTTTGCTGAATTTATAGCTAGCTATGACTCTTATTGGTTGTGCGTAATGCCAGCTGATTATGCTAAATAAACACTTGCTGCTAAAAGCTAGCTATTTTTAAGCAAGTGATTATTGCTATGCTAATTGAATCACAGCTGCTAGAGAAGCAGCATAAGCTAGCCACGGCTTCGCTTTATAAGCGCTATTATATAGCTGGCTGCTTGTGTATGCTCCTATAAAACTTCTTTGCTTCTAGTAGTTTATGTAGCTCTAGCTTGCTATAACATGATCTGCTTAGGCTTTGCCTTTGCATATTGGCTATTAGCTATTGCTAATTGCGGTTTTTTCGTACTGCTATTAAGATTGCAGCTAATGTAAAGCTGCTTGCTTGCTGCTACAGGGCTGGCTTTATATCTTACATTGCACAAGCTTTTAATAATGCTCTAAATGCTGCTTTGGCTGCTTAATAAAAGCGTACTATGAGCTATCCAGCTGCCTGCTCGCTTTACTTAGAGTCTTGCTAAAGCAGCTGCTATTGCCTTATTTGGATGGGCAAAGCTGCAAGCTCGCTGAGCTTTAGCTAAGCTGAGCTTGAGCTGTTTTTGAGCTGCATTGATGCTGCAATATCGCTCAATATAGCTTAGCTGCATGCCTCTTCGTATAGCAGCTGCAAGGCTGCTAAGCACCGTGCTTTTATTCGGCTAAATATGTAATTGATTTATATATGATTTGCTTAGCTAAATGCTGCTACTTGCCTAGCTTTATATTCTGGTTTAGCTGCTAAAGCTTTTCTGCTCTATATTAAAGAATTTATAGAAGCTTAATGCTGCTTACTAGAGCAACTATGTATAATTTTTGCTTTATGGCTAATTATCTGTTTTTGGTAATTATACCAGCGTAATTCTCAGCTGCTATGATTTTTTATGCTACTGCTAAGCAATGCTGCTGAGAATCGCCTCTGAGAGCTTTGCTTAGCAGCATAACAGGGTACAATGTCCTGACTTAGTTACAACTTGCGCTGTTGGACAAAATTCCTTTTTAGGATGTAAGGGGAGTAAATTGTTTTGGTGATTCACCCTATGAGCATTGTTCCATACTTTTCTAACTTCCCTTTGACCAGTAACCCTTCCCTTATTATTCAACACTGGTTTTTCTACTATTTTCTTGTCATGAAAATCGACAGCCTTTGATTAAATTGTGAAACTTCCACAACAAAACAAGCTTTCATTATAAACTCAAAAAAAAAAAAAGAGGGTTAGTTTCCATTCCTTAGTTTTCTGAGTCATTAAACCCCCCCATTCCAATTTCTTTATCAACTATAGGATTTTGACTTTTTTTATGGTGGGGAAGAGTGGGGAGGATTTTATCAACCAGGTTTTTTTTTTTACCGAAAGGTTAATCAGCTTGCTATAAGGTGTTGTTCAAAACAGATTTCCTATATTTTCATCTCATAAAAACAAAATTGATTTTTAGCATACACACTAGGTTTATTCTGTTCAAATGAAGGCTAATCACACAATCTTCATCACTAACAGACTCCCACTCTTTAATATAGGAATCAGCTAGGCCTAAACATCTTTAGGTATTTACCAAACTAAACCCCTAACTAGACTTAGATGCAGTTGATTCAATTCTAGACACACTAGAGATAATTTCACTCACATTAGTCTTATAGACATAATCATCTAACCCAACAAAGGATAAGTCAGGTCTTAAGGGCATGTAGTTCCCAGTATAGGTAGGTAACTGCATGATATTCCCTCAACCTTCTAAACCTAACATTAAACTATGATTATTTTCCTCTTCGAATCTCATTCACAAACTATCAGATTGCACTTTAAACCACCTTAATTTTAATTTAGATGACAATCATGCAATCATTTTCATCATAGTTGACTGTCAAAACCAACAATAGACTTGGTATTAACACTTGTTTGACTGAGTGTATCAGTTTAGTAGCTTCTATAGATGATGTTATTAAAACTTTCTAATTTTAGTTTTTATATCATCTTTTTCTCTTAAACCCTCTTCTAACTGATTTTAAGCTCTGTTATAGAATTATCTCTTACCTTAACATCATATTTCAAAAATGCAATGTCTTCCTCATAAAAAAAACAACTTCATTTTTTATGAATAACAATTCTAGCTTCTAATGATTCTAAGCCTAATTGATAACCTATAATTTCTAGATTAGATTTTTTAAGAGCATCACAGTTGATCATATTGTTTTTGAAGATTTCATATGATTTTAAGCAATCTTTAGAGCAAGTATGTACCTCAGAGTCTGAACTTGATGAACCTTAGGATGTATAGGCCATTAGAGCAAAGTTTGTGATGCCTTCTTCAGCCTGAAAGCTCCAATCATAACTACCTATTCAGAGGATAAATGCATCTTGTATTAACCAAGGCATTTGTAGATCCTCCACTGGACAAATCCTTCTGTGAGCACATCCCATTTCTATTCCCTGATTCCTTGGTGCCCTCATGGAGTGGTGATGGTTTGTAGGGTTAGGGGTAGTTGTTGACTCTAGCAAAGTGAACCTCTTCTTGTGGTAGTTGTAACAATTAACCTATGTCATATCAAGCCAACCATATTCTTCCTTGAAATTCAATTCCTTCCTATCATCTTTAAGAATCTCTTCACCCTCAACGTAAGCATTGCACCTGCCATTTGAGTATCCATCTCTTTAGAGATCATCAGTATCAATCTGCTCCAAGATCTTCATGTTGTCCAACTGTTGACTATAAAGATTTGATTGATAAAGGAATGAAAACATGACATCACAAGCAATAAATGAGAAGAAGATTATCCCTGTGAACTAGCAGTAGAAACTTCATGAGCAATATTAACTGCTTCATTAGTACTGCTAGTGTTTTCTGAAGATACAAAAGCCACATTATAAGAGTTTGAGCTTGAGCTTGATTGGCTTTTAATCTTAGCTTTAATTTGAAATGTCTGTCTTGTGGCATATACTTTCAATTGTGTACAAATCATCCATGCTCAACTCATCTAGATCAGCTTTGTTACGCATGATCAAGGCAATATTGTTCCAAGCTGATGGAGCTTCTTAGAAACTTAAGATTTGCATCTTCCTGGGAGATAACTTCACCATGAATTTCCAATTGGCTGTTGAGTTTCTGAAACCTATCATAGGTTTTATCGAGTCCTTCACAGATCTTGATGTAGCAAAATGCTCATATTGCTGCTTTTGTATGGTTTTTTGAATATTCTTTGATTCTTTATTGCCTCCAAACCTGGCCTTAATTGCTTCCCATAAGGTCTTTGCATCCTTGATTCCATAAAACTTCTATAGGTGCTCATCAGGAATGGCCAACAACAGAGTGCTTTTTGCTTTCAATTCATTCTTTCTTGCTAGCTTTTGTTCGGCAGTTTTTGGAGGAATGGGACCTTCAGTACCAGCACTAGCTAATGCAATAGCAGGTGCATCACCATTCATAATAACCTCCCAAAGAGCATAATTAGTGTGAGTAAGATATTTCTCCATTCTCATGCTCCATAGATCATAGTCTCCTATTTTTAGTATAGGAAGTTTTAGTGTAGACACAGTTTGGGTAGTTTCTGACTGTGATTCCATCGTCTCTTTGGTTATGAGATCTTGTGTAGATATAGTGTTCTTCTTATTCAGAGTTTCTCAACAAGCTCTGATACTACTTGTTGATCCCTTCTTGACAGATCTTACTTAGCTTGTTAAAGCTTAGTTATATTGGATAGATCCACGACAACTATAGTAGAAACTAAGATTAAAAATATCACAAACTATACGGAATCTAGTTTGCAATACCAAAAAGAACAATGAAATAGTAAAAACAAGATCTTTACTAAACTTTCAATATATTGAATACTATTTTTAATTACAAAATAGCTATGAATACTAACTATGATTGCTATACAAAACTATGAATACTAATATGAAAAACTGATATCTAGATCTATGCCTTAGGGTTCCTTTTATACACCAAGGAAACCCTAATGGGCTTACAAAACACATCAAGTGATCATGCATATCTATTCCTATGATAACTCATGCATATCACTTTGCAATACTAACTATATAACAAACAGTACTAACTAACAGTACTAATAAACTGGCAGTACTAATAATTTGTACTGGCAGTACTAACTAAGCTTGACAGTACTAAGTCTTCTCATAGTAGTACTAAGTTAAACCAGTAGTACAAAGTTGTAGAAGCCCTTAATTCCCAACACTTTTTATCTATTTAAGCGCATACGATCACCCAATATTCATTAATACTCTTTCCATTTCAAACCCAAATTCAATTTATCACTGACTCCAACAATTAATCATCTATGGCGGATTTGAAGTTTGTTGATCAACACAATATGGTTGCTTTTTTAGAAAGAACAAAGGAGAATGCTGAGTTTCATCAGATAGTGGACTTTCTTACTACTAGCTGTATTCATTATGCCCTAACTGTAAGTCCTACTATCTATGCTTCCTATATTGAACAGTTTTGGAATACTACAAATTCTCAAACAGTCAATGATGTGAAGCAAATTCATGCCATAGTTAATGGCAAGACAATAGTAATATCAGAATCATCAATGAGGAGTGATCTTCACTTTAATGATGAGGATGGTATTACTTGTCTAAAAAAAACTATTGATCCCAACTAGATCTTGCAAACCTTGTAAAAGGGTTAGTTGTATTGAATAGATTCAAGACAACTATGCTTAGAAACTTTGTTGATACTAAGAGTATGCGGAATCTA
>BQNB010074055.1:895-31915 GCA_026074375.1 Tanacetum coccineum
ATTCGACACGTTTTCGGAAATCACCACTTAAATAATTGAATAAAAGTTCTTGTATAAAAGAAAACGTACGTTTTAAAGTTACGTATTAGGTAAACGGTGTTTTCTAAAGTTTTTATAAAAGTTATGACCTTACTTTCTAGCCGGGAATTTATAAAATAATATATTTTATAAGTTAATATTTCGTTTCCTTAACGGGTTGTTGCTAAAATAGTTGTCTTGATTGTAAAAGTATAGTTTTCGTTTGTTCATCGTATAATAACCAATTAATAATCTTAAAACTATATAACTTAATCCTTTTTTTTCAATCAATCCGTGTTGCAATTTACTCGCGTGATCAATATATATAATTAGGCGAGACTAAATAATATATGACACATTTATTTAACCATTAACCACCATTTAATCCGGTTTTATATTTATAAAATCTTATGTTATATTTATTATTCGATTTATATAAATCAAAACACCCTAAGGTTGTTTCTGCTCACCCAAACACGCCCTTATACGAAACTGCTACCCCAAACGCACCCCTTGGTGCTTCTCTTAAACCAAACGCACCCTTTTGTGGCGAATCTGCCAAACCAAACGCCCCTGTTTGGTATTAACTGCCAAACCAAACACCCATGTTTGGTTAATCTGCCAAACCAAACACCCCTGTTTTGTTAATTTGCCAAACGAAACACTCCTTTCAGTGAAACTGCCCAACCAAACGCCCATTTCGGTGCAACTGCCCAACCCAACGCACCCTTCCGGTGCTTCCACAAGACTCGACGCACCTCTTGGTGCAATACGAACAACTAAACGCACCTTATTCGGTTGCTGACCCGAACCCAACGCACCCTAATCTGATGTAAACCAAAACGCACACTACGTGTTGATTCTAGCAAACCAAACACACCCTCGTGGTGTTACATATAAACCACGCACCCTTAGTGCCGAAACAAAAACCGAACGAACACCCCTAGCGGCTAACCTGCTAAACTAAACGCACATGTTCGGTGCTAATACAGCCAAACGCACCCTTGTGCCGTGTTATTATCAAACCGAACGCACCCTCTTGGTGTCAATAACAAACCAACGCACCCTTTGGTGCTATTGAAATCGAACGCACCCTATTAGGTGTTTGATAATACCACACGCACCCTTGTTGGGTTTATGCACAACCAACGTACCCTTTTTGGGTGATACAAAACCAACCGCACCCGTATTGGTGGCGGTATTACACCGAACGAACCCTTGAGGTACTGCTGTTAACACAGCGAAATAAACACCCTTCGTAGTGTTTTATTGAAACCAAAACGAGCTCCGCTGGTGGCTGAGGTGCACAGTAGATCAGACCTCCTGTGTAAGTGTGCGGCTGGGGTGGCGTCGATGAGGTGGTTGCGGTGGTGATATGATGATAATGACGAGGGTCAAAAAGGTTTGAGGGTGGTGGCGGGTGTGGTGGTTTTTGGTGGCGGCTGAGCCGCGTAGATGGTGGCAGTTGTGGTGTCGTCGTTGGATGGCGACGAGGTGATATGGAGATGGTGTCGGCGGTTGTAGCGTGGCGAGGTGGAGTTAGTGGTGGTGTGCGGTTGCTATGAAGACGAGGATGATAGTGTGGTAAACGTGGAGTGGATGATGATTGTCGTGGGGATGATGTTGGTAGAGATGAGCCGGCTGTTATGTCGGCCGTGGAGGGGTGGTCGAAAATATCGCCGGAAAATAAGTGGCGCCGAAAAAATTGAATATGGGAAGGAGGGGGGATAGGTTTTATTACCAAATGAGAAGGAACCCTAACTACATTCTATTTATACTTGAAGGTTAAAAAGAAAATTTAGCAAGTGTCTCATAGTTTAGGGTTGGTTCTGAAAATATTACCACAGGGACCTAAAGTGTAATTTTTGGGAATTGATGGTTCGGGACACGTTTAAGCTACTTAACGGATGAATTAAAACACAAAACTCCCGCCATTGCGCTCCAAATGATTTTTTCAACAAAAATGAGTATTTACTTGATAGTATTTCATAAATATTTTTATAACATTTGTAAAAATATTTGCTATTTATTTAGAAACCCGGTTATGTCTTGTCCGAAAATAATAATAAATTTTTAACTCAAATATTCGCGTTTTTGACAAAATAAAATGCTAAGTAATTTATTAAATATTTTTATTTAATAAAAAGTGATAATTAAATATAATTTAATTATTTTCGCTTCGACACGCGTTGCTTGTGCAGTTTTCAAAATCTTGCGAGGGTATTTTAGTCATTTTCTGCTTGTTGTCGGCTCTCGGGTAAAACTAAAAAGTTGTCTGAAATGTCGTTTTACATCAAATTGCTTTGGGGAGTTAGGATGTTGTGGAAATCGTGGTTTTAGCGGATCGTTTTTGATAAGTCAACTTAGGAATTATATATATATTTTCTCGTTTTCAAGTCAAATAAGTTTTAAAAATTAAATTTGTACTCGAGGTATGTAATAATAAATATGATTTATTATTAAAATATGTTCCGAAAATTTTACCAGTTACGCGGTAATCGTTTTTATGTATTTAGCATTCCAATACTAGCAATCAAATATTGAAATCTACTTACATCAAAAGCTTTTGTAAGCAAATCTGCAACATTCTTGTCAGTATGGATTTTGACCATTTGAATCAATTTCTTTTCATGGCAATCTCTAATAAAATGATGTCTGATCTCTATATGCTTTGTGTTTTAATGAAAAACAAGATTTTTAATTATGCAAATAGTACTGTTATTGTCAATAAAGATCTTGGTATGCATAAAATAGTACCCATAATCAAGTAGTTGATTCTGAATCCAAAGCACTTGCTAAAGCAACTTGAAGCAGCCACATATTCAGCTTCTGTATACATGAATTTTGCAACCACAAACGAAACTGTTTCTTCCTTGCAACGCCATGATATTAATCTGCATCCAAGGAATTGACAACCTCCTGTTGTAGATTTTCTATCTAAGCTTGCTCCAACATAATCACTATCAGTGTATGCTACCAAATCAAAAGGAGAATCTTTTAGATACCAAAGGCCCAATTTAGGTTGACCTTTTAAGTACCTAAAAATCCTTTCATAGCATGAAGATGTGACACTTTTGGATTGGCTTGGTATCTAGCACATGCCCATACTGCAAACATAATATTAGGTCTTGAAGATGTAAGATGCCATCAAGGATCCAAAATAAATAACCTATACAAATAAACATCCACTTCTTTACCATCTTCATCCTTGAGCAAAGGCTTTTGAGTTTCCATTTGTGTGCTTGCAGTCTTGACTTCTATAAACCTAAACTTCTTTAGAATTTCAGCAACATATTTATCTTGACTAATAAATATGCCATCATTCTTCTGCTTCACTTGTAATCCTAAGAAGAATGTGAGTTCACCTCCATAAGAAAAAAACTCCAATTGAAACTCTCATGCCAAATTTTTCAAATGCATTGCATAACTCCTTCTTTGTTGAACCAAAGATGATATCATCTACATACACTTAAACTAACAGAATATCACATTTGTCCCTTTTGATAAACAAATTTTTGTCTATCTTTCCTCTTTTTTACTGATTCTGGTGATTATCGGGTTCAAGTTCGTACTCGTGTTATATTGGATACCATTAAGCCCACTCATTTATAATTTATTATTTGCATAAAGAAGCGTCCCAATTTATGTAAATAATGAATTGATAAACTTATGGTTCGGTGATTTACAATTTATTTATTTAAATGAAGAGGCGTCCCAATCCTTTCAAATAAAGAGATTATAAATCATCCTACTTAATAATTTCTGATGCAACACGCGTACTCACAAAATCTTCAAAGTGGTGGATAACATGACGATGCAATTGTTCTAATGAACATGGGACGAGTGTTCAAAACTCGCCTTCGGAGACAAAGAGTAAAACAATCAGGGGAGATCGACATAACGTTCAAAATAGTTGACGAGTACACGGTTAAAGTAATTAATACGAAGGTCTTATGAACGAGTTAACATAGCAATTATCGTATCAATCCTCTTATTACAAGTCCCGCCCATACAAGACTTGTGATACTTAGATTCACACATAATTCCATGTAAACAAAACTGTGACAGGTTTCGTGTAAAACGATATTGTATAAAGCTATGAATAAAATAATACTCTTAGAGACCATTGTCAAACTTACAATGTCTGAAAACGAAGTGAGACCATTGTGCAACTCAAAATGTCCAAGAAGAAAAATGAGACCATTGTATAAATCACAATGTCTGAGGTGTAAATGAGACCATTGTGCAACTCAAATGTTGTGGTATTTATATAAATAACTCTTATATAAATAATTGTACGATATACGCAAAGGGATGTAAGCATATATATATTATATATATGTATGTCATGTAAGCACTTAATGTAACAAGTAATGTAAGCAAGTAAGCAAGTAGTGTGTATGCACTTTGAAAATGTTTGATGTGATGCAATGTTTGTGAAAACGGTTATAGTCTAGGGTAAAATATGCAACCTAGTTCTCTATAACCTTGGCTCTGATACCAATCTGTAACACCCCCAAAAATGTGTCGCAGCGGAAATATGTCCGGGGGCGTTACTTCATAATACAACAGCACAAGATACAAGAGAACGACCTCTAAATGTGTCGTTTGAAAAGTAATCTCGTTGATTTTCTTGAAATTGATATAACATTTGTCCCATAATTGCATCACAATGAAAAGCTTGAAAACAATACAACGAGATTTGATCATTTGAATGTAGTAGACTCCAATGCATATCAAGTAGGCCAAGCATCTAATTCACCTGAGAAAAACATGCTTAAAAGTGTCAACATAAAGTTGGTGAGTTCATAGAGTTTTGTAAGAATAAATGTAAATGTTGAAATCCAAATATTTATAAAGTATGCATGACCAGTTCAATTCCTATAATAGTCGTCAAAAATGTAAGTGTAAATGTAGAACCGAAAAAGTATAGTGTCTAATGCTTCACCATAGTATAATGAAAAATGTTTAGTAATCAGTAACGTTCAAGAAAGTAGTGTGGACCACAAGATTTCTAAAATGTATGTGACTACTATAACAGATACAGTATCACACAAAATGTATCTATTGTTGCGCTAAGCTCATGATACCGAAGCTAATTTATGTAGCATATAATATGCCAAATGTATTCTGCTCTACCGGTGTCTGACCAAGAAACCAAATGAGATTCGACATGGTATATATATGTTGTCTAGCAAACCAGCACAGTGAGCGCTACTCACCCGGATAGGGATAATTAGTCCCAATAGATCTATTTATAACATTTGCGCTCCCTCAACCGGTCCTCCAGTCGAGAAATTAACAGTTCATGATAGTTCGGGCATTGAGTGGTCTAATCGCTACTTAGGCAACACGTAAACATGAGATGATAACTGAAAATACTTGTGTCCAATGAAGAAGTAACCATTGTGTTCATAAACAGTTTTAAATACTTAATTTCCTAAGTAGAAAGAGTGTTATATAAACCACGTAACCGAGTTTGTAAATGAGTATAAGTGTAATGAGCATGTATTCTCCCCTGAGATTTGTAAAGTAATGTAAAACAAGTGAAAGAGGGGCTATAAACTCACCTCGTTAGTAGATGGAATGAAGTGCGTAAAACGCCGAGCAACTACTCTTAACCAATCTTGACGCTAACAAAGTCCAAACTTATTTTCCGCTCACATAATCTACAATAATTGATCAACTACTACTATTAATATAACAAGCGGTCTAATTATTGGTTTAGCATTATAGTTTACACATTTTCATCTAAGAAGCATTTATACTCATCTTAAATATATAATATATCACATATGTTAAAGGTGTATTATTTATAATATGTTATCCATATTAAAATATACTTTTATATGATGAGATTGATTATAACATTTAAGACGTAGAGTACGATTTCAGACTAATTTTGAAAAGTATAAAAAGGACAAGGGACAAGAGTTAAATTTTAAACTTCTATGATAATCATTTACAACTAGCTTTATTTGACCAAATATGTAAAATATGAATTTAAAACCTCATGAAGATAGATGACGTGATCAAGACTTCTTATCAAAATTTACAAAGAAAACAAATGCGCACTACGTCTCTTCGACCGATGTCAGCAGACCTTCTATTTTGTTTTCATTTGTAGTGATTTCAAACATGTAAACTAGAATTCATATAAGCCATGCATGAACAAATTCTTTATTAAACCTCATGAGAAAAAGAAAACTTCTTTACAGTACATGTTCAAATGGATTATTCAGTTTGAGTTTATATAGATGGCTATTTTTGTAGTTTCACTAATTTCTTATACTATTTCATCTTCAACGTCAAGACGAGTACTAGTGTTTATATATCGGCTTCCAAAAATACGGAATAAGATTTTATAACGGAATAAACGGCATATTGCAAGACATGATTTATATATGACGAGATGAAGCAAAATTTGATATTATGATCAATAAATGAAACGTGAATATGAATAGAAAAGTATACCTCCGAGCCAAAATGAGACCGTTTCGATATAAAAATGAACATGAGTAAGAACATCGATCCAAACATAAAGACTACGATCAATAGAAGTAAAACCGAAACACAAGCTCGAACACAAACACTCGAGTTTGACAAATTTCGATCAAAACCCGTACACACACATATATAAATAGATGAACCAAAATACACAAGGAACCGAACAAGAATCCCTTTTACCCGAACTCAAACCGATCAAAATTCACCGTGAGCAACTGTACCCCAATCACGAGCTATACACCGACACTAAGACAACCCGAACCTTTGTAATCAGTACAAAGAATTAAGGCTTGTTGTATGAATGCGAGAAATGCGTGTGGTGAACGGTGAGTAAGTATCTAGACGTAGATGAATGTTGACATACTCATATGTAGATAATGTACGCTTTGGCTATGGATTGTGTTACGATTAATGTTTTCTTAACTTAGTACCGACAGTACAAATAGTTAGTACCATAAAGAATTAAAAGTGTGGCATTGTGTTGTCTGTTCTTTCATGCTTTCTCATGCTTGGGAATGACAAAACAAGGTGGACTAGTTTTTATGTGTTGTCGCTTAATGGGTTAGTCACAAGATAATAAAGCATGAAACATCATATCAAACTAACGTGGTGATCACGTGTAAGGTTAGAAAAGAATAACACATTCACATGGATAGAGTAAATGGTGTGCATTAGTTGAGTTTAGTGGGTATTGTTTAGGCTAATGGGTAAAAACATAAAATATCACAAGAGTTTAGACGTAACTACGAAACGAAAACGTATATGATAAAGATAAAATTATATCATGTGGGATACTTTTCTGAAATAATAAATTATGTAGAGCAAGTAGACGAAAAATAATTCTAAAGCTGAGTTTACTTTTAATAAATGTTTTATCAAATTTATTTAAAATGTTTGTTATTTATTGGGCAGTCATCGGGTATCACGGGTAAGCCTTGTCCAAAAAAATAAAACTTTAACTTGAACATCCGGGTTTAAATAAACGCTATTGAATAACATGTTAATTAATTTATTAAATATTTTTATTTAATAAAAGTGATAATTAAATATAATTTAATTATTTCGGTGTCGGTACGCGTTGTGTGCTATTTTTTTTCAATTTGCGAAATATATCTTCTCGTTTTCCAGTCAAATAAGTTTGAGAAATAAATTTGTAAATGAGAGACATGTAATAATAACATGATTTATTATTTCAACATGTTCCGAAATATTACCGGCTGTGTGGTAATCGTTTTTATGTGACAATAAAAGGTCAATAGTCAAAAGTCAAGTCGGACTCGAAAAGTCGATGGGTAAAATAGTCATTTAAAATTTCGAAAATTGCCGGTTGTTACAGTACCTACCCCTTAAAGAAATCTCGTCCTGAGATTTAATTTGTGTTAACCGATTGTGTGACCAAGAAAAGATTTAAGATTTAATAAACCAATTCTAAACAAGACGCTGATAACTTTATTCAGCAAAATTCGATGTTTTGACACTTCTCAATATACCAAAAATTTTGGCTAGGTCTGACCAGGCTATTTAATCCATCCAAATAGGTATCAACAAGAAAAATATCATTACAGATCTTATGACTAATATAACCACGTTATAAAGAAAGTCTCTTAATAGTGAAAGCATCGAAAGAGAAAGTGTAGCCGCGTGAGTATGTTTGTATAAAGTTTTAAATATTTAAGGACAATGTCTCGTTTCTGATATATGTAATGTTAGACGATTGATAACGGACGAGGCTAATGGATGTAAGTATGCAACTTACTTAGGTAGTACTAGGATGTATCGCGACCTGAGTCTTCGTACTAGTGGTCCGAAATGAATAGTTCGACTAGATGTTTCGTCGATAGGTGTTTATTTGGTTTAAAAGGGGTTGCATCACCTATTGGATAAAGTTGTACGAGATGGGACCGCTCCAGGAGCCACAACAGCAACCATAACGACAATCATTACAACCAATGGTGGTGGGATGCGGAGAGTGAGGACACTTCGAGAAACAATATCCCCAAAATAAAGTTTAACAAATGGGAGGAGCTCGCGGGAGAGCTTATGCGATAGACAGCGAAATATGGTACTTAGTTGTTAGTTCGAGGATGAATCAAATCCATTAGTTCAAGTGTGCACAAGTCGGTTAGCTCCACAAACAGTTCATAATCGTAAAGATTTGTAACGACCAAAGTAATAACTTAGGAATGAGATAAGGTAGTTCAAGTGAGGCCGTAAAATTCTGCTGAGTGGTAAGACACGATTGTGTTTCTAGACATTTTTAATGGATTTCGGTGATTATTGGGTTCGAGTTCATATTCGTGTCATATCGGATACCATTAAGCCCACTCATTTATAATTTATTATTTGCATAAAGAAGTGTCCCAATTTATGTAAATAATGAATTGATAAACTTATGGTTCGGTGATTTATAATTTATTTATTTAAATGAAGAGGCGTCCTAATCCTTTCAAATAAATAGATTATAAATCATCCTACTTAATAATTTCCGATGCAATACGCGTACTCACATAACCTTCAAGGTGATGGATGACATAACAGTTCATGTGCTCTAATGAGTATGGGACGAATGCTTAAAACTCGTCTTCGGAGACGAAGAGTAAAACAATCAGGGAAGATCGACATAGCGCTCAAAATAATTGATGAGTATACGGTTA
Source organism: Tanacetum coccineum (assembly GCA_026074375.1). Taxonomy (NCBI): domain Eukaryota; kingdom Viridiplantae; phylum Streptophyta; class Magnoliopsida; order Asterales; family Asteraceae; genus Tanacetum; species Tanacetum coccineum. Next base: position 10,075 of record BQNB010074055.1, read on the forward strand.
TAGTAAATAAGATAAAGGTCTTTATGTATGAGTCAACATAGCAATTATCACATCAATCCTCCTATTACGAGTCCCACCCATACAAGACTTGTAATACTTAGATTCATGCATAATCCCATATAAACAGAAATGTGACGGGTTTTGTTAACATAACAATTATCATATCAATCCTTATATTACAAGTCCCGCCCATACAAGACAAGTAATACTTAGATCCATACATAATTCTATGTAAACAAAAATTATGACGGTTTTTGCGTAATACAATATTGTATAAAGTTATGAGAAAAAAAATATTCTTAGAGACCATTGTTTAACTTATAATGTCTGAGAACAAAGTAAGACCATTGTGCAACTCACAATGTCTAAGAAGTAAAATGAGACCATTGTGTAACTCACAATGTCTGAGATATAAAAGAGACCATTGTGCAACTCACAATGTCTTAAGAAATATTCTAGTCTTTATATAATTTACTCACATATAAATAAACATACGATATACGCAAAAGGAATGCAAGCATATATATTATATATATGTATGTCATGTAAGCACTTAAGGTAACAAATAACCTAAGCAAGTAAGCAAGTAGTGTGTATGCACTTTGAAAATGTTTTATGTGATGCAATGTTTGTGAAAACAGCTATAGTCTAGGGTAAAATATGCAACCTAGTTCTCTATAGCCAGTGTTCTGATACCAATCTGTAACACCCCTAAAAATGAGTCGCAGCGGAAGTAATGTCCGGGGGCGTTACTTCATAATACAACAACACAGGATACAAGAGAACGACCTCTAAATGTGTCGTTTGAAAAATAATCTCGTTGATTTTTTTTAAAATTGATATAACATTTGTCCTATAATTGCATCACCACAAAAAGCTTGAAAACAATACAACGAGGTTTGATCATTTGCATGCAAGTAGAAATCCATGAATGAAATCTTGTCAATTTAGACTCCAATGCACATCAAGTAAGCCAAGCATCTAATTCACCTGAGAAAAACATGCTTAAAAGTGTCAACATAAAGTTGGTGAGTTCATAAATTTTTGTAAGTACAAATATTGAATCAAAGATTTGTAAAGCGTGTAAGACCATTTCAATCCTTATAATAGTCATCAAAAAAAATGTAAGTACTTGTGTTCAAATCCAAGATTTGAAATGTATGCATGACCATTGTATCCAATACAATAGTCACCTATGTGATTACGATTATACACCTAAGTTTATGAAACTGCGCTTTGACTTGTATGTATGCCAATCTTTTCAGGCACTGTAAATGTATCCTAGTGAATGCCAATCAATTTCAGACAATCAAAGTAAATGTTCATGTAAATGTAGTTCAATGTAACGACATGGTATAACATTCGTTTCCGGTGATAGCTAGTCACCCGAACAGGGATGTCAACCCCAATAGATCTATCTTATAACATTCGCGCTTACCCTCCGAGTAATTAACAGTTCATGCAACTTAAGCTAATACATAATCATTAGAATGAAAACAAAGTTGTAGTATCCATAAGTAAAAACTAGTGATGTATCTCATCGCGAGATATGTAAATGAGTTTGTAAACATTCATGTAAACACATATGTAATCGACCATGTAAATGAATTTGTAAACACGTATGTAATCGATCATGTAAATGAATTTGTAAACAAGCATGTTCTCATCCCAAAAATATACGCAAAACAAGTAAAACATGGGGCTATAAACTCACCTTGAGTGCAGATGAAACATAGCGCGCAAGTAGCCGAGAAATTAATCTACATGAATTTGGATACAAGTATTATTTGACAGTGTGGCTAATTATTATACTTATTTATGTATTTACAAGAATTAACACCTTACGTTTATTTGTTACATGTTTATTTATGTGCCCAGATTTCATAGTCATTAACTTTAACAAGATTAGGGTGTAAGTTTGCCAACTAGTTAAACTTCAAGGTCAATAGCAATATTTTATAAAATCTTGAAGGGTTGTTTCAAAAATAACTTAAATAATCACATCATTTACTTACACATTCACGTGATGTGCATGAATGTGCATAGTACTATCTTGTCCTTAATATTTTATAAATTTTATTGTCATGCTTCTTGTTCGAGTACCATAACTAAAATCTAAAACCTTGAACCATGCTATTCAAAACAAAATCAATATTACTAATTTACTAATTTACACAAAGAATACAAGGTATACCTTCATACCTAGATGCCGTCGTGAAGATAAAGAGGGAAGCGAACACCGTCAGAAAAATCGCACAACGTGAACGAAATACGTCACCGAGAAAATAAGCTGCGAACCAACCTATCACAAAGCCAACCCGAACGAGGAGCTTGGAGAATCGACGTAAACTAAAAGCGATGCATATTCGCAAACTCGCTTGAACTCACTGAGTGGCGAACTTGAATCATAACGGTTTGCTTTATTCTTATTCTATTTCGAGTAAACCACTCCTATAACTCACGTACGTATTCTTATTTTGTTCACGGTTTTCACATATAAATCTTGCTAGAAACCACAACTCGCCGTAGAAGGAATAATAACGAAGCTCGTCATAAATCTTTACAACACTCGACGGGAAACAAACCTCACTTGATATGATAAAGGAATAGAATAAGGTGTGGCTTAGCTCACCAGGAAACATAGTCGTTGATCAAATAGAGCGAGTACAACAAAAATCTTTGTTGTTGCTCTAAAACTCTTTTTATCTCTTAATATCATGAATAAGAAGGTTGTGTATAGTGTGAAAGTTGGCTTGGATGGTTTCCTTTGTTTTAATGATGGAAAGTTTGATAACGTCATTTTTAGCAAGGAGGTTTCGGGTAATAAGGATAAGGTAGAGTAGCATATATCCGGGTATAAGGTGGTGGTACATGATGATTTGATGAGATATGTTGTGGCTTTTGAGTTTGAATACTTCCATATACTACTACATATATAAACTCAGTAATAATTCATAACAAATTCAAGTGTGGCAATTGTGTTAGTCGTTCTTCTTCATGCTTATCTTATGCTTGGGAATGACAAAACAAGGTGGACCAGTTTTTAGTGTTTGTCGCTTTAATGGGTTTAGTCACAAGATAATAAAAGCATGAACTTCATATCCAAACTAACATGGTGATCACACGTGGTAAGGTATGAAAAGATAACCCATTCACATGGATAATTAAACGGTGTGCATTAGTTTGAGTTTAAGTGGGTATTGATACTAATGGGTAAAACATAAAATATTCGACAAGAGTTTTGACGTAACTACGAAACGAAAACGTATATGATAAAGATAAAATTAATCATGTGGGATACTTTTCTGAAATAACAATTATGTAGAGCAAGTAGAAACGAAAAATCACTACATCTACAGCGTGCATTTACATTTAACTAAAATTTATTATCACATTTATTTAAAATGGTTGTTATTTATTGGGCAGGGATTCAGCGGTATCACGGGTAAGCTTTGGTCCAACAAACATACAACAATAAATTTCTGCACATCCGGGATTCTTTACACCTAAACGCTATAGAATAACATGAGTTACATTAAACTTATTACTATTAAATATCTTTTATATAATACAAGTAATAATTACATATACATTTCATTATTTCTTGTGTCGGTTACGCTGTTGTGTGCTATTTTTTTTCATGTGCGAATATCTTTCTCCGTTTTTAAGTCAAATAAGTTGAGAAATAAATTTGTTAAGAGAGACAGTGTGATAAATAACAAGATTTTATTATTTCACACATGTTCTGAAATATAACCGCTGCATGGTAACCGTTTTTATGTGACAATTAAAAGGTCATAGTCAAAAGTCAAGTCGGACTCGAAAATTCGAAGGTAAAATCGTCATTAAAATTCCGAAAATTTGCCGGTTGTTACATAACCCTACTCTAACCCACCCGACCCAAGAAAGTTTAGTCAAGTGTTATAGTTACAACGTAGCTGGCCATTGTGCTACACCAGTAACCAAGGATGGAAATGATACTTGGAGTTACGACGGGTTAACTCATGCTTTGGAGTATATGCTGTAATCTAAGGCCAACACATATTTTATCTCCTGCTTCCGGTGGGTAACATGTAAACTTACGACGTCACTCCTAGCTCTGTTAGGTTACGCTATAGTTGGAATCTTCCATAAATACAAGCCCTGATTATGCTTATTTTGTCATTCTTTCCACTGAAGACTAACAAGTGACGACTAGGATTTCATTAGGAGGAATTTTCCAACCCATTCACCATCATTCCAAGGGGAGAAATTTTTACTTGAACCATATTGTATTAATCATTCATCAAGTATTAATAAGAGTATATAATATTTAATCAATCCAATAGTCTAGATATCTCACTCTACTCTACTACATCTCATCCACTCTCATCACAATATGAGTTGGTGGCTAAGCACTTTTAGTGCTAGCCTAGTTATTGTGATGATGTATGTTTCTTATTTAAATTGTTGTTTGTATGAAAATTTGAATTGCTGTGTTTGATCGGAAGCATTCTCTTCAGTAGAGAAGGGTGTAGTGTGCTAAGACTATTGTACAGATCCTTTAGCTATTGAGTATAGCTTGACTGAGTGTAGGTAGGTACTATTAGGTTACAAGAGATAGGGAGGAGACATCTATTCGAGTATTAGGGGTTGCGGTTGCCCATACCACCCGCCTGCATTTGATTAGCACTCTTATAAAGCGCTAGGACAATCCTTTTACGGCGTGGGTTTAAATGCCGTGTAGTGGATTGGTCGACATTTACAGTCTTAGAGTAACCTGCGGGTTTAACTGACTATGACCTTCTGTAAAGGTCAAATGAACTGTCTACACATCTTATCAATTCTAAACTCTTCATGACACCACGTAATGGTATTCCCTTGTACACATCGAGTCTCCATCCCACTAGATTAAATCCAGAATCATCAACAAACAAAAAAACACAAACAAATACCACTGATACTAACCCAAAACAAACTTACACCGCGAACGGCACGTCTACTCCTCCTAGTGGAGGGTTTACAATGACTAATCGACCTAGAACCCCGATCTCTGTCAGCAACAGAGATGGAAGCTCATAGGAAGTATACCGGTTTTATGGTTACGAATGCAACTCGGGCCTAATGAAATTAGAACCACCATATAAAACGGTAATTAGACATTGCACTTAGAGTCATAACATCTTCACCCTATTAGAAGTACTCTAACTTGGCTAGTCTACGCCTTTCTCCCTTGATTACATTTCCCACTTTATTTTCGTATTTATTCTTATTGCATTTCATAATCTAAACAGCTTTCAAAATTGTGACAATCAATTCAGATTATAAACCTAAATATTGAGATTTTGGGACGACCCCTACACTATACACGATCGGGTTCTCTGCCCGTTAGTACGTTGTAGACCATAGGTGAACGAGTTTTATAAATTTAAAACTAGGTGAACTGTTTAAAAGAAAATATGTGTAACAATTCACATTTTCACGTCATTTTACGTCAATAATATTCAACTATTTTTTTTAAACTTTTACGCATTTACTTTTAATTTCAACCATTTAGTTAAATCGCGTAAACTAAAAATTAACATTCAGCGTAAACCAACATCAAACAAATAAAATTTTACGTCAAGCGAGTGTTATATTATTTATACGAAAATAATTTATAACTTTTCATATTTTATTTTTATACACTACGTAAAACGTTTACGTTTTGCACTTGGCGACGCCGAGATTCGCATTACATGGACGCCCATTCTACCTAGTTCTAGACTCAACCACCATACCGAGATAATTATCACCCCAATACCCCAAAAAAATTCTATAATTTCCGTACTACATACATATGGCCGTTCAGGGTTGGGGATAACACACAAACAAAGGTTCAAAAACTCACTCGGCGTTCTAAAAGCCTGTGCATGTGGCGGGTTATAAGCATGGAAAAACGCATACCTCTGCTTAAATATTCAACTACAACCATCTTGTTCTCATTTCATCAAGGCTCTACAAACCACCCCTTTCCCATCTCATCTAGTCAATTCCAAACCTACCATCCCCCCCTGACCCTAAACCATGGTTGTTTCGGCGTGTTAGTGTTTAACTACGAAACTTTGCAGGATAAATAGGTTCATAATTCAATACTTCATTCACTCTTATTTCACTAGCAAAAATCACAAGTAAACTCTCCTAATACCCTCAAAACCCACAGCTCACTTTTGAGATTCATAGTTTTTATTTCTACAATATTACAAGTATACAAGGTTGATTAAGGTTCTAATCAAGTGTGCGCAAAGAGGTTTTGCAGTTAGGGTTTTTGTCTTTAAAGCAAGGTGTTTTCAGATCAAGTAAGCGAGTTCAATAATCTCAAGTATTTTAAGGGCCTTTTGTCATTGGATTTTGGGTTTAGAATCATAAGCTAGTGTTTCTATTTGATCACACACTTTGGCACAGCATACTCTCTTTTCCACTCTGATTTCTCTATAGGGATATTGAGTATTTCATGCTCATATACCTACATATGTATTTTTTATAGATACGCATCTTAACTTATAAAGTTATAGGCATCAACTCTACTTTTCTATAACAATTTGCAAATAAATTCAAGAACACTACTGTACGTAAGCTTTATACAAGAGGTTATTTAAATCATAAATTAACTTATTTGATGTTATTGAATTACTTCATGATATTGGTGATAGTGTTGGATGGGAAATTAGGTTAGGGAATGTTTGTGATTTTTTTGAAAGTGGGTTGAAGCTATATAGACTAGTGAAATTTATGGCGTATCGCAAAACATAGAGTAGAAAAAATTTTAAAACTTAACAAAAACGTTGCATAACATGCCTTTTGTCGACAACAAGCTTTCAACACAATACTGTTAGGGTCATTTTAAGTGTTCAAGCTAAAACCTTAAAAAACATCTTGTAAAAATCTTCAGCCAACTTCGTGCATATAAAGAACGCTAAAAACGGACTTAAAACGAATAAGTTATGGCCAAAACTAGATTTGAAACAATACCGGCAAAACAGTTTTTCGGGAAAGTGCTGGCAGATTTATAAATGGTATTTTTGAGGACTTTCGGGTCCGAGTCAGCTTATATATACAAATACAAACTTGTTTATAATGATATTTTACAACAAGATTGTGATTATCTAAGCCGGGAATTGTGTAAAAATGAGTAAAATCACCATGGAAACTAGGTAAGTTCTTATATAAAATTTGGCACTGTTTTCCTGACATGAATAGTAAAATTTTATTTTCGGACATTTCGGTCCATTTGAACTATAAAAACCTAGAAAATATTTTTTATCACTTGTATAATATTTATACGCGGTTTAAAACCTTATAAATATTATTTTATAAATTAATTAAACTATATATATATTGTCATTACAAAAATAATAAAATCATTAAATCAAGCGATATCGACGATAATTATTTATCGGACAAGGATAATATTTTACAAGTACATTTTTAATACCAAACATAACTTCAATATTGTTTCAACACTTATAAACTAACAAAACTCTTGAGTGGTGATATAATTTGATAATCTACGTTGTTGTATTTACTTTAAATACATTACACTTATACGACCAATAATTAATTAGGTTGCATTTCGAATCACTTGTGACGTTTCACTTTATTGATTTTGCTACATTCAATACTTTCACTTGAGTTGAGTTTCATGACCCCTATTTTACTTGTTTTGAACTATTTTGGGAGAGAATACATGAGCATTTATAAACTCGTTTACATACTTGATTTCGTAACTCATTTACAAAATTGTTTTGAACTATTTTGGGAGAGAATACATGCGCATTTACAAACTCGTTTACATACTTGATTTCGTAACTCATTTACAAAATCGTTTACATATTGGATTTCGTAACTCGTTTACATACTCGTTTACATACACGTTTACAAACTTGTTTACATACTCATTTACATACTCGTTTTCATACTCATTTACATATCTCGAGGCGGGATACATTGCTCATTTTATAAAAGGACACAAGTACAACACTTTCCAATTTTTACAATAATTACGTAGCGTGGCTAAGTAACGATAACCCACACTGCCCATTATCATGAACTGTTAATTACATTGTGTTAGCGCAAGTTTTATAAATAGATCTATTTGGGAATGACATCCCCGTTCGGGTGAGTAGCACTCACTAGTTTTGGTGTACCGACCTAACGGATTTATACCATGTCGGATTTAGGATGTTATAGGTTGACATCTACATGGGGTATTCAATGGCATTAAATTGCATCCATTCATGTCGTAGCGTCAGTTTCATGAGCTTAGTGCAGTCGTAAATTATTGTTGTGATATTATGCGCATTACAATAGTCAGACACTTTGAAATTTTGTGGTCCATACTGTTTTTATTGAACGTCGCTAATCACTAAACATTTTACATGATACTGTGATGAAGCAGTAGAAAATACACTCATTTGATCATACATTTATACTTACATAAACCTATGAACTCACCAACTTTATGTTGACACTTTTAAGCATGTATTTCTCAGGTGAATTAGATGCTTGGCTTATCTGATATGCATTGGAGTCCAAACTTTACAAGATTGTATTTATGGATTTCTTCTTACATTCAAACTATCAAATCTTGTTGTATTATTTTAGTCTTACATTTTGATGCAACTTTGTGACAAATGTTATATCAAGTTTAATTTTAAATTAAATCAACGAGATTACTTCTCAAATGAATTATTTAGAGGTCGTTCTCTCATATCTTGTGTTGTTGTATTATGAAGTAACACTCCCGGACATATTTTTGCTTTTTAACTATTTTGGAGGTGTTACAGATTGGTATTCAGAGCCAAGGTTATAGATAACTAGGTTGCATATTTTACCTAGACTATAACTATTTTCATAAACATTGCATCACATCAAACTTTTTCATGTGCATACACACTACTTGCTTACTTGGTTACACTACTTGCTTACATGACATAGATATATACCTACCCTGCGTATATTTTACATTTATTTATATAAGAGTTATTTATATAAATACTAGCACTTTTCTCAAGACATTATGAATGACACGATGGTCTCTAAAACTTTTCATGACTTTACGTAATACCTTTTGCATAACTTTAAAACATGGCATAGTCTGCCGATCCCACTAGTTACCTTATAACTCAACTTTGAGTTATATACCCGCCCCATACTATTGAAACAATTACGACATCTTATGGAATCATGCCGAATAATTCAAACACGACTTTAACTTGTCACCTCACAACATTTCATCTTTGGAGCACGACTTTTAGAACTAAACTAATTTTATATTTTTTGATTTTGAAGAAAATGCCACCAAAAAAGAACCACCACCCCTATGACTGATGCTGCTATTAAGGGATTGATAGCCCAAGGCGTAGCTGATGCATTGGCTGAATACGAAGCAGTAGGAATGAATACGATAGCCACGATTCAGGAAGTGGCTAAAGAAGACAAGTGCCTACTACTCGTGAGTGCACGCATAATGACTTCTTGAAATGGAAATCTCTTAACTTTAAGGGTACTGAAGGAGTCGTAGGTTTGACTCAATAGTTTGAGAAGATGGAATTTGTATTCCATATTAGCAACTACACCGTTGCGTGCCAAAATAAGTTTACCACTTGCACTCTGCTTGGTAGTGCACTAATGTGGTGGAATTCCCACATTAAGACTGTTGGTCATAATGCTGCCTATGGGATGCCATGGAAAACATTAATGAAAATGTTGACTGACAAGTACTGTCCAAGAAGTGAAATCAAGAAGCTGGAGATTGAAATTTGGAACCTAAAGGTTAAGGGTACGGATGTTGTAAGTTACAAACAACATTTTCAGGAGTTAGCATTGATGTGTGGAGGAATGTTTCCAGAGGAGTCTGATCAGCTAGAGAAATATGTTGGTGGACTTCTCGACATGATTCAAGGTAGTGTGATGACATCCAAACCAAAATCAATGCAAGAAGCAATCGAGATTACTAATGATCTGATGGACCAAAAGGTCCACACGTTTGCTGAAAGACAAATTAAGAACAAAAGAAAGCTTGATAACAACTCAAGCGACAACAACGCATAACAACAGCCTTTTAAGAGGCAAATGTGGCTAGAGCTTATTCTGCTGGGCCTAGTGAAAAGAAGGAGTATGCTAGAACTCTACCATTATGCAACAAGTGCAAGTTTTACCACAACGGCCCGTGCACTATAAAGTGCGTAAACTGCAAGAGGGTTGGTCACTTAACCTGAGACTGTAGGAGTTCGTCCATTACTAACAATCAGAGAACCTTTACTTGCTATGAATGTGGGAATCAAGGGCATTACATGAGTGATTGCCCGGAGATAAAGAATCAAAACCATGGAAACCAAACTAGAGGTACTGAAGCACGTGGAATGGTATATGCTTTAGGCGGAGGAGACACTGATCAAGACCCCAACAAAACAAGTTTATCAGCCTGTTTCTAAAAAGCCTACTGCCAACGCTAGCGTAAATAAGAAGAAAAATGTGGAACCTGCTAAAGAGGTAAGTAAGTCAAACCCTTTTGAGGTGCTTACCTCGGTCGAAAATGATATGGAGTTGGGTGAAAATAAAGGACATTCAAATTTGGCCAGCCAAGCAACCAACTCTCGTAGATCTTCTTTTTGGAGTGTAGATGCTAGTAGTCCTAGTACTACTCCTATTGTTGAGAAAATTGATAAGATTGAAAACTTAATTATTGAGGGAAAAGGTACTTTGGTGGATGATGAAGGTAAACCATTAGAAAAGGTTGCTTCTTCGTGTGAGTATGATAGTGAGGATGAGGTTGCTTTAGTTGATAATAAAATGGCTAATTTTCTGGCTAAAAAGGATGGCTATGGTACACAGAGTTTGCTTAAGCAGTGGACAGAATCTTACGAGAATGCTGACTACGGATACGACCCATACGATGATGATATGTATGAAGTTTAGGATATTCCTGATAAGCTTCAAGCTATCTGTGATAAATTGGATATTACAGTTAGGGTTCATAGGAAGAAATAGTTTTCTTGTATTATTGTTTCTTTTATAAGTCCTTTCTAGTTTTTTTCCTTCCTTAAAGGAAGTTGTTTGCCTATGTAACGGGCGGAGATGTGGGACTCACCCTCATCCTTTGTACTTAACTATTTTTTTGGCGTAATAAAATTTACTAGGGAAACCCTTTACCTAAAAAAATGGAAGATAATATCGATGCTTAAAGAGAAAATTTTCTCGCCTACCATAGTAAACCATAAGTCGGAACTATCTTAGAATCTATTTCCTTTAGAATCTCTCGTTGTACCTTCTTTTAAATTCTATTATACTACGTGGATGATTTTAAATTATCTATCAAAATTTATGTGTTGTGAAAATCTGGGCAATTATACTTCAATTTTCCATTTAATCATGCAAACCACTCTCTGAAGCAGTATAACTTTATAAAACATTTCACTATTACATGCTAAACCATTTTACGATCGTTGGCAAATTATTTCACTAACATTTTATAAACTACCTTACAATCATTTTACCACCACCTTATAAACTATTTTGTTATTGATTCACAAAATAATAAACTACATTGTTTTCATCATATAAACTATTATTTTGCACTATTTTGACGAAAATGAGCATCGCATTGTTAGCCCTCAAATATACATAGCCTGATCACCTTTGTATAATTCAGGAAGGACCATGCCATGCTGAGTAGTAGTCACCTTAAAACTTTTGTCAAGAATCATCCTTCTACTTGTATCCTTGAAAAGCAAAATTTTGTGTACATATTCATAAAACGTGTTTACTTCAAGAACTTAATTAGTAACCATAGCAACTAGGTAGACCTTTACGTCACTTTACTATCGGAAGTCAACATCATCTCACACCAAATTCAAAGAGTCTTCATGGTATAAACAAGGAGTTAAAAACATTAAGATAACAAAGTTGATTAGCGCATATTAGGAGGATTAAGATAAGTATCCGCACCTCTTTACCAACACCACTTTGGAAGGCAACACAAACTGAATTTCTATACGAAATTCTTTTAACACGGGGAGACTGTAACAATTCACATTTTCACTTCATTTTACGTCAATAAATATTGAACTATTTATTTTAAACTTTTACGCATTTACTTTAATTTCAACCATTTAGTTAAATCGCGTAAACTAAAAATCATCATTTAACGTAAACCGACATCAAACAAATAAAAGTTTACGTCAAGCGAGTGTTATATTATTTATACGAAAATAATTTATAACTTTTCATATTTAATTTTTATACGCTACGTAAAACGTTTACATTTCGCACTTTGGAACCTTTTTGCATGCATGGAAACCATTCTATCTATCTACACTCAACCAAATACCCACAATTATACCCAATACCTAATTTTTTTTTTATAATTTCTTACATACATACATATGGCCGGTTATGCCTTAATAAAACATAAACAAAGATCAAAACTTCCTTTTAGAAACTAGCATGTGTTATAACCATGAACAAGCAACCTTTCTTACAAGTTCTACTAACCTATCTTTCACATTTCATCAAGTCTCTTACAAAACCATCCCCTCCCCATCTCTAGTCATTTCCAAACCACCACCCCCTCCTAAACTATGGTTTTGGTGTTAGTGGTTTACTATATATTTTGAGTATAAATAGGTTCATAATGCAAGACTTCATTCACTCTCATTTCACTAGCAAAAATCACAAGTAAACTCTCCCAATACCCTCAAAACCCATGGCTCACTTTTGGGTACCAAAATAATTCATAGTTTTCATTTCTATAATATTACAAGTATACAAGGTTGATTAAGGGTTTAATCTAAGGTGTTCTAAGAGGTTTTGAAAGTTAGGGTTTTATTTTAAATCAAGGATTTTTCAAGATCAGATTAGGGTTTCCATAATCAAGATTTGGGGTTTTCATAAGGATTTTAGGTTTAGAATCATAAGCTAGGGTTTCTATTTGATTACACACTTTGTAAGCATACTACTTTCACTCTTTTGATTTTTATATTTATTGATATTGATATTTCATGTTCATATACTTACATTATGTATTTTTATACATAAGCATCTTAATTATAAAGGTATATCACCAACTAGTTTACTTTTATAAACATTTTCAAATAAGTCAAGAACACTACTTACTTATGATTTTATACATGTGGTTAGGTTTATAATTCATAAACTAACTTATTTGATGTTATGATTATTTCATGATATTGTGAAGTGTTGGATGGGATTAGGTTAGTGAATGATTGTGGATTTTGAAAGTGGTTGAAGTATATAGACTAGTGAATTTGTGGTATGAAAATGGAGTAGAAATACTTGACGAAAACTTTGTAAAGTGCCTTTTGGGACAACAGCTTTCAAACAGAATGTTAGGGTCATTTAGTCAAGCTAAAACCTTAAAAATGTGTTAGTATATCTTCACCCGACTTCGTGCATATAAAGAACGCTAAAAACGTACTTAAAACGAATAAGTTATGGCCAAAACTAGATTTGAAACAATACCGGCAAAATAGTTTTTCGGCAAAGTGCTGGAAGATTTATAAATGCTATTTTTGAGGACTATCGGTTCCGAGTCGGCTTAAATATAAAACTACAAACTTGTTTAGAATGATATTTTACTCTAAAGCTATGCTTTTCTATGCCTGAAAGCGTGTAAAAATGAGTAAAATCACCATGGAAATTAGGTAACTCCTTATATTAAATTTGGCACTGTTTTCCATACATGAATAGTAAAATTATATTTTCGAACATTTCTAGTCCATTTGAACTATAGAAACCTTAGAAAATATTTTTGTATCACTTGTATGATATTTATACGTGGTTTAAAACCTTATAAATATTATTTTATAAATTAACTAAACTATATATATATTGTCATTACAAAAATAATAAAATCATTAAATCAAGCGATATCAACGATAATTATTTATCGGACAAGGATAATATTTTACAAGTACATTTACATACACTTGGACATTTTATAACAAACATAACTTCAATATTGTTTCAACACTTATAAACTAAACAAAACTCTTAGGTAGTGATATAACATGATAATATACATTGTTGAATTTACTTTAGATACATTACACTTATACGACCTATAATTAATTAGGTTGCATTTCGAATCACTCATGACGTTTCACTTTATTAATTTTGCTACATTCAATACATTCACTTGAGGTGAGTTTCATGACCCCTATTTTACTTGTTTTGAACTATTTTGGGGGAGAATACATGCGCATTTACAAACTCGTTTACATACTTGATTTCGTAACTCATTTACAAACTCGTTTACATACTGGATTTTGTAACTCGTTTACATACTCGTTTACTTACACGTTTACAAACTTGTTAACATACTCATTTACATACTCGTTTTCATACTCATTTACATATCTCGATACGGGATACATTGCTCAATTTATAAAAGGACACAAGTACAATACTTTCCAATTTTAATAATAATTACTTAGCGTGCCTAAGTAACGATAACCCACACTGCCCATTATTATGAACTGTTAATTACATTGTGTAAGCGCGAGTGTTATAAATAGATCTATTTGGGATTGACAGCCTCGTTCGGTGAGTAGCGCTCACTAGTTTTAGTGTACCAAACTAACGGATGTATACCATGTCGGATTTAGGATGTTATGGGTTGACATCTACATGGGGCATTCAATGGCATTAATTTGCATTCATTCATGTCGTAGGGTCAGTTTCATGAGCTTAGTGCAGTCGTAAATTATTGTTGTGATATTGTGCGCATTACAATAGTTAGACACTTTGAAATCTTGTACTACATACTGTTTTTATTAAACGTCACTAGTCACTAAACATTTTACATGATACTGTGATGAAGCAGTAGAAACTACACTCATTTGATCCTACATGTATACTTACATAAACCTATGAACTCACCAACTTTATGTTGACACTTTTAAGCATGCATTTCTCAGGTGAATTAGATGCTTGGCTTATCTGATGTGCATTGGAGTCCAAAGTTTACAAGATTGCATTCATGAATTTCTTCTTACATTTAAACTATCAAATCTCATTGTATTATTTCAGTATTACATTTTGAGGCAACTTTGGGACAAATGTTATATCAAGTTCAGTTTTAAATTAAATCAACGAGATTACTTTTATAACGACTTATTTAGAGGTCGTTCTCTCATATCTTGTGCTATTGTATTATCAAGTAACACTCTCGGACATCTTTCGGATGCGACCTATTTTGGGGGTGTTACAATATGTATCAAGTTTTTGGCGTCGCTTCTGGGGAGCTAAACTAGGATTCTAGTTTGAGTTTGTATAAATTCCCGCATTTTTCAATGTTTTTACTTTTATTTTTAAATTATTCGCAACTAGTTTTCTTGGTTATCTTACATGTATGGGTGATGCAAGAACCATGACATTAACTATCAATGATTATCTCATAAAAACCAGGGATGATAGTGGCCCCAGAATCTCAAACCCTTGTTCCAAGAGAAAATCATATTTGAATTTTGGGGACAATGCAAATAAGAGTTAAAAGAAAATGTATTTACTAGTAGAGACGATGAGGATGCTCATGAGCATATTGGAATAATCATGTATATTATTGACTTGTTTCATGCACCATGAGTCTCTAAGGATCATGTGATGGTTATGGCTTTTCCTTTCACTTTAAAGGGAAAAGCTAAGAAATAGATGAGAAGATTGCCCACATGAACGATAACGACTTAGGATTTATTAAAGATGAATATCACCCTCCCACTAAAATCATTGAGAAACAATTAGAGGATTTCAACAAGGAATTGGGCAACCTTTGTATTATGCTTAGGAAAGATTCAATGAGTCGCTTTTCAAATGTCAAGAACATAGATTAAACGAACATGATCAGCTGCAAATTTTCTATTAGGGTTTAGACATAGCAACCAAGCGAACAATAAATTTCAGAGGACTAATTTCTAGGATGATACCATCGAGGGGACTAGAAGCTATTGAGGAATTAGCCAAATATTTTTTTGTGTGGCATAATGAAGATGGAGTAAGAGAAAGTGATGAAATGTAGGTAGAAGAGTTAAATGCTATATTCGAACAGATAAAGGATTTTGAACAAAATATGAAGTTTGTAACCAAATAGGTCCGAATGGCACAACATAAATTCGACACCCCCATTGAATGAGGAATTGTGAGTCTTGAGCAGACTTTAAACAAATTCATCAAAGAATCTTCTAAAAGACAAAAAGAAATTAAGGGTCTTATATGGGATACCAAGAAGGGATACGACCATGATTTTAAATCACAGGCATCATCTTTCAAACAACTAGAAGTCCAAGCTGAAAATATTGTAGAAATAATTCAAAATATGAATTATGATAGTTTTCCTAGTGCTACTGAAACAAATCCATGGGGTCTAGCACATGCCATAAATACCAGAAGCGGTTTGAATTATAAACCTCCACTAAGTCCTCTTGATAATTTTGAAAGTTCTGATGATGTGCATGAAATATCACCAAAGGAAGACATGAAGGAATGAGTGGAAGTTAAAAAATTAGCTAAGGAATCAAAAATGCAAAGGAAGGTGGTAGAGTCTTATATTCCACCTATCTAAATTCTAGGAAGATTAAAGAAGGAGAAAGAAAGAGAGAAGTTCAGGAAGTTTCTAGAAAATCTTCAACAGCTAAGCATAAACATACCATTTGTAGAGGCATTAGACCAAGTGTCCAAATATGCAAAGTTCATAAAAGATATCCTTACCAACAAGGCAAAATTCAAAGAAACTTCTAAGGTCACATTGAACGAGAGATGTTTCGCTATGCTTATCAACAAAATACCTATCAAGGTGAGAGATCCAGGGAGTTTTACTATACCTTGTGTCATTAGGAAATTGGTAATAGATAAAGCCCTTATCGATCTAGGAGCATGTATTAGTCTTATGCCTTATTCAATGTTTGTTAGGTTAGAACTAGGAGAATTGAAAGCTACCCACATATGTATTGAGCTAGCAAACAAATCAACCTAATACCTAAAGGGAATTGCTAAAAATGTCCTTGTGCAGATTGATAAGTTTGTCTTTCTAGTTGATTTTGACTCTAAGGTCCCAATCATTTTAGGATGGCCATTTTTCCCAATTGCTCATGCCATGATAGATATGTTCAATAAGAATATATCTTTAGAAGTAGGAAACGAAAAATTACTTATGGCGTTGAGAAATTAATGAAATTTTCTACCTCTGCTGATGATACATGCCATTATATCGATTGGGTAGATATAACCGTTCATGACCATGTGCAGGTTACTCTCCCTAAAGACTAAGTCGGTTCATTTTTGCTTAAGCCCATTGAGGTTATTCAACCCAAAAATAATGAGATTGGGAGCATTAACTTGTGGGATGAAGAAAAGGAGGAGATAGCTGGAATGAGGAAGAGTTATGGCGTAGTTAGGAAGACCCAACTACACTGGAGTTAGGATGGAATATTTTCAGCCAAATATTGATAAGAATCTAACGCTTTTTGCTACAAGTACGACGACTAAGGAAAAACAAATTCCAAAGTTGAAAGAATTACCATCCCACTTAGAATATGCTTTCTTGGATGGAAGACCAGAATTCCCAGTTATTATCTCCTCACTTTTATCTAAACAGGTAAAGACTTTGCTTTTATCGATACTCGCGAAGCACAAGACAACTTTAGCTTGGAAAGTTGTGGACATTAAAGGGATTAGCCCATCGTTTTGCATACATAAAATTCTTATGGAAGATAATTATAAGCATGTTGTTCAACCACAATGAAGATTTAATCCTAAGTTGCAATACATAGTAAAGGAAGAGATTGTTAAGCTATTGGTCGCAAGGTTGATATACGCCATCTCATATAGTCCTTGGATTAGCCCATTATAGGTAGTACCAAAAAAGGGGTATGACTGTGATTGCAAACGAGAAGAATGAACTTGTTCCCACAAGAACAGTAACGGGACAGAGAGTATGAATCAATTATAGAAAACTCAACGATGTAATAAGGAAGGATCATTTCCCATTACCTTTCATTGATAAGATGTTGGAAAGGTTGCCTGGTAATGAATATTACTGCTTTTTAGATGGTTTTTCTGGCTATTTTCATATTCTTATAGCTCTAAAAGGCCAAGAAAAGACAACTTTCACTTGCCTATATGGAACATTTGCATACATGAGGATTCATTTGGATTGTGTAATGCTCTGGCAACATTTTAAAGGTGCATGATATAACACCCTGTGTTTTCAAGTCATTGACGACGTCGATAAATCCACAATGTACCTTTTGTATTGTACGCGTTTGCTTTAAATCGTAAATATTAAGCTAAATCGCGTAAGCTAAAAATTAGCGTTCAATGTAAACGGGCATCAATCAATTAAATGTTTACATCAAGCAAGGGTTATATAATTATTTTGAGAATAATTATTAACTTTGTTCATTTTATTTTTATCGGATACGTAAAGTGTATACGTTTCGCGATAAATTGCGTTTAGGCACTCCCGGAACCACCAAAACTTTTCTACGCTTCAACAAATACCCACTTTTATACCCAATACATAAAAGTTACAAAAATATCTCACTTATATCACTCTTTGGCCGAAATTCTTGCATTGTATACAAAGTTATACAAGAAAAATGAAAGAATTCAACACTTGGTCAATGTACCATGCCTTCTCATTAATACTAGCCATGCCTTGTCTCTTTGACCAAGACCAAGACCTAGACCATCCCTAGGACCATACCTTGTTCCCTTGACTAAGTTCTTGCACCTTATATATACATGTATCTAGTAAGAGATGTCATACAAGTAAAACACTTGGTAAAAATCACAAAACTCCTCCCTTTTTGTGCTCTCTAGCTCACAGGTCACTAACGACACCTTTATAATCAATCCATACAAAATTTTATTCAACCTATACACTTCTATATACATCTATCCTAAGATATTCTAAGGTGATCCCAAGCATTGGCTAGCCTTTTACAAGTATTAATCAAGAAAGGAAAGATTAGGGTTTTCTAAACCTAATCTAGGGTTTCATCTTGCAAGTTTTGGTTTTGTGGCTAAACAAGGGTTTAGCACTTGATTATCATCATCATCATTCATCATAAGGTCTACTTTAAACCTTTATGCTTTCATTTTATGAGTTTTTATGTATATAATGTGCTATATAGTGAAATCACCATTAGGAATACTTTTGAACATGAAAAATATAATTTTACTTGTGATTATGATTTTGTACACTTTCTCACATATTATGATCATCCTACATCATCTCATTAAGGTTATCTTAAGCCCTTAACTTTTCATTTATATGATTATATGAATATGTGATGTTTATATAGTGAAATCACCATTAGGATATGTTTAACTTGTAAACATGGATTTTTCTTGTAAATATAGTTTTATGAACTTATACACATGTTTTATGGTTAGTAATATGAAGTTATAAATGGATACCTAAGTATTTTACAATCTTAATTAAGCTTAAAAAGTATAAAGTGGTAAAACATAAAAACTAGGTCAAAAATGGACTTATGAATGCTATTTAAACATTCTGTCCAAAAGTGTCTTAAAAATATACTTATTTTATATTTTTATAAGATAATACATTTCACGACGATTCCGAAAAGGTAAGAAACTTGTTAAACGGATTAATAACGAAAAAGTTACGTTAAAAACGAGTTATACGTTAATTAAACGGAGTTTATAAAATAATTTTTATAAAATTTATATCAAACAGCTAGTTTGATATTTTTAATAAATAATACATATTTTTAGGATTCCAAAATGATAAGAATCGTAATTTTTCAATTAATAACGAACGAGTTATGAATTTCGCGAGTTTACGACAATTAATACTTTTATAAAACTATTTTTATAAAAGTTACTATTCATGACAGAAAGTTATATTTTTGTAAACCTCATAAAATTATAGAACTTTCAAAAACGAGAACGTCCTCGAAAGAATCGTTAAAAACGGAGCTATAACGAATAAAATACGACATTTACGGGTTTTACGACGACGAATACGATTTAAATAAAAGTCACGTCGGATGTGAACAGTAAAAGTTACTGTTCACCAGAGAGTCATTATAAGTGTTAAATTGTATATATTAAATACCCGGGATTTTGCCAATAAGAGTCAAGAAAACATGCCAAAAGATGGAATATGTGTGCTTTTGTGTCTTAATGTGCAGGAAAGGATATTAAAGTCAAAAAATAGCAAAAACGTCCAAAAACCGACAAGAAACGAAAGAGACAAGTGACATGAGGAAAGATATCAAAGCCGGATCAGCCCGACAAAAGGAAAAATTCAAAAGAGGTCAAAAACAAGAGAAGAAAGTCAATGAAGACCTAATTAAAGTCAAAGGACCAATATTGACAAGTTTTAAGATTACAAGGGTTTATTTGGAAGTTTCTAAGTTCAAGGGACTAATCTTGCGAAAGATAAAAGTTGTTTTTAAAGAGGAAATAAAAGTTATAAACCACAAGGGCCGGAATTGACAACTTTTGAACTTATCTTACACTATACATTTGAACAATGAAACACAAGGGCCAGTTATGTAATTCACCTAAACTTTCAAACACAAGACGCGGGTCAATCTTTCCCCTAACAACCTTCCAACAAACTTTCCCGCCAAAACCCGATCAAGCCTAATCTTCCCTAAATCTATCCCGTTTCTTCCCACACTCACACCACCTCGTATTAACCCATCTCCATGTCATTTCTATGACGTGGCAACATCCTATTGGCCCGAACACATCACCAATAAGATCCAACGGCTTAAATTCAAAGAGAAAAGATCAACGGCTATAAAGAACTGAGTTTCTCATCCTCTCATCACTCTCATCTATAAATAGGAGCTCTTAGTTAGTTTTAAAGGGAGAGTTAGTTAATTTTTCAGTTTACTTTGTAATTTTTCCTTTTTAGCTTTCGTTTACTGTTCATCGTTTTCAATTAAGCTTTTAAACTTTTAAATTCAGTTGTACTACTTGTTTCTTCACTTGTACTCTTCATTTCTAAGCAATAAAGCTATTTGAGTTGATTTCATTTACAAGTTTTCATGTAATAAGCCGTTTTTAGTCAATAAGCTTGTAATAAGCTCATCTTAGCTTATTTTGTTTTCTCCTGTTCTAAAGTTGTTCAAATTTGGTTAATGGCTTTCTAAATACTGTTTTTGTCTATTTTAGTTCATAATTGTTCAATTGAGTTCAATTTTGGAAGCTTATGGAAGAATAAGCTAAATTCAGCTTATTGAGCTTTAAGCTTTTGGTTTAGAGGCAAGGTGCCACATTAGGAATTTGTTTAGAGGTCACTCATTCAGAAAGAGTGACCTAGGATCAGAGACTTCAATTCAAAGGTTAATCTTCTATATTTCACTTTCAGCATTTGAATTTTATTCTAGTAGCTTATTGCATTGTCCAATTTTGCTTAAACTTGTTTAGAATTGCTTAGTTAGTTAGAGTTGCAAATGTTTTAAGCCAATAGTAGTTAGAACTTATTGAGGTCTCAAGTTTAAGAGTCTGTCATAATACTAGTGATAAGTAGCTAGCTGAGTAACTAGCTTAATTTTCTTAATAAGCTTTAGGTTTTATTGCTTAGATAGCTCATTTAGCTTAGTTAAAGTGTGAGTAGATATAAGGTTTTAGTATTTTTAATTTTAAATAGATTATAAGTAGAATTAAGTTTGGGACAGTTCAGGATAAGGAGTGTTTGGGTTAAAGTGTTTTTTGACTTTAAAAGTTAACAAGATAATGTTAAAATACTTTACTTAGTTGAGTTTGACAAATTGTTCAAGTTTTAAACAGGTTTTTCAGGTTAGTGTGTAGAATTCAAAGTTTT
>BQNB010074056.1:2141-31915 GCA_026074375.1 Tanacetum coccineum
AAATCTCAAAGAGGCAAAACGTGATAATGATGAGGGTGAATAGCAGATACTTGATTCCATGTGCCAGAACTTTGCCTTATACTTTGAACTTTATTTATTTTTTCCTTCTCTTTTTTCTTCTTCTTTTTTTCTTATAATAATTTTTTTTCATTCCAAATACTGCGATAACTAAGGCTGGCACAAAACTTCTTCTTCATCGAGCATATTTTTCTTGCTCTTGGGATACTTTGGGGATCTCAACACTAAACGCGAGTGCTACAGATACATGATTACATAGGGATTTATTTCACCTCTTATCATACGTCTTTGTCTATAAATTAACCTCACTGCGGTCTAGTAAATGATGATCAAGCCCAAGTTCTGGAGCTACTAAATTACCGGCCCACTCATATAACTTTATACCAATACCAATGTTCCAAAAAAGGCGACAAAGACCATACGTACACATCCGTAATAACAAAATAGACACATATGACTGCATTCAACCCTAACTCGAACAAACTAAAGGAAAAAAGTATCATGGGTATCAAAGGTGGATACCCAAATTCCTTATCATCTAGAGGCGAACCTTACAATTTAAGTGGGTTGATTTTTGTGCTAGTTAATATGTCAATCCAGTTGGATTTGCCTTACTAAGCGTATGCATTTTTTAAAGTTTTTAGAAAAGCAATATATAAATTTTTAAAATTTTTTAAATCTTCCAGAAAATATCAGTTGAAAAATGTGGCCAGATTGCAGGGCAAACATGGAGGGACATGATTAATTTTTTCTATTTGCTACCCCTCCACACTTAAGTTAAACATTGCCCTCAATGTGAGAACTGATAAATATAGAAAATAGGGAAAATTAAGGGAAAACGGTACTTCCTGGGGTTCTTAATTTCTCTGTTGAATTATAAAAAATGCGGTGCAAAAGAGAACGCCAAGCATGTGTATTCTGCCACATGTAATATAATACTCCAATTATATAAGTCTCCAAGTGTAAAATGCCAACCACCAATCCAAGCTGCACCTGTCCTTATTTAATCTGCAAAATAGACACAACTACAAGAAAATTATTAAATACAAAAGCGCACTTTCATAGGCACCACAGTTGCATTTAGCGCATGCAACAAGCCTTTAAACCCCTCGGTATCTCGAGTGGACGAGTTATAGTCTCGTGAGGGTTTCCAGTGAACATACCCCCAAAGTTCAAAACATTCTTTTTTGGATGCATAAATCAAGTGAGAAACACACAGGCCCATGCACATCAAACTTATCAAACTGTAATTTTTTTTGTGATATATATATATTCTATAGGTTTATTATTATTTACTATTACTACTACTACTATTTTTTTGTTATACTCAACTTGATTCAGGATACCTTGACAATACGGTTCAAGTGGGAATGATCCATATTTAAACATTGAGGGTGTGGAGTCTTTGGTATGTACTTACGGAATGGATATTCTTTTGTTTCAACCACATAATATCCCTTTTTGATGTCTTAATAGGTTTATCTTTTTTAGTTTTATTGTTAACGATAATAGGAGGTGGTGGATCTTTTAGAATTTTCAGAGAATCATCGGACTTTCCACTCCCGGTGAATACGGAATTCACATGCTTGGTTTGAGCTTGAGGAGGAGGTTGTGGTTCTGTCCTATCGGTTTGTTCTAAAGATACGTTTTGAGACTTCTCCCACTCATCTATTTTCCTTTCTATATTTTTAAAGATAGTTTGGAAATTCTTTTCATTTTGCTTCATCTTTAAAATCATATTGTTAATATTGTTCTTGACAAACATACTTGAAACTCTTTGATCATCCAAGAATTTAGTCATTAATTTTTCGAAATCAGTTTTAGATTGAGGTTCTTGGTTGATAGGTTTAGACTTTTTCTTAGGTAAAACACCGGTGGTTTTACCATCATCTCTAGCAAAAAGTTTCCAATGAACAGTTCTCATGCTATGGATACATCTTTTGAAATCTTCGAGGTCATTTCTCACATCATTGTTTAATTCTGTGAGCGATTTCTCAAAATCATTAGGATCATAATGGGATTGGTAAGAATACGAGTCTTGAGAATTTCGGTTTTTATTACCTTCAGATTGGATGTAATTTGCTTTATGAAGTTCACACATTGGCGTGTCATCGTTTAAGTGGTTTTTAGAAGCGTTTCCCTCTCTAAGCTCTTTGTATTTGTTACATATATCTTGCAATTCTTCATTTAAGCTTATAATTTGAGAATCCATAGCCTTCAATTTTTCCATAAATCGAGAATTATCAGTATTACTGTCACTTCCATCGGCGAAGGAAACAGATTTTCGATGATGTTCATTTTTAGATTTAATCGGCCAATCATGTTTGAAAAGGACTTTGTCCTTGAGAAATTGAAAAGCTTGATTTGGACTTTTGTAGAGGAAGATTCCTCCGGCTGTTATGTCCAGGATTCCTTGAGTGGGTTCGTCTAGACCGTGATAGAATATTTGAATAATAGCTCCTTTGGTCAGACCGTGCCCATGACATTTTCGAAGCATGCTCTTGAGTCGTAACCAAGCGTCGATTAGACTTTCACATACGAGTTGAGAGAAATTTCCGATTTCAAGTAAAAGATGGTTAAACAACGAAGGTGGAAAGAATTTGTTTATAAAAGCTTTTCTCATTTGTTCCCACGATGTTATAGACTCTTCATTAAGTTCGTTAAACGAGGTTTTAGCTTCATCGCTCAAGGAAAAGGGAAATATTAAAAGCTTTACGGCTTTGCTTTGAGTTTCACCGTATTTGAACATGTCGGAGATTGCGAGAAATTCACGGATATGGTCATGCGGATCGGCCCGCAGATAACCATCGAATTTACTTTCCCGAATCATATTTAAGTGAGTACTATTGATAACAAAATTGTCATCAACATCGAGTTGAATAATGGTAGAATTAGGAGTCGGTGCTACAGTCTTAGCACTTTCCCACATAGGCTAATCATCAGGATCGAGAATTATTTGTCTGGGTTCAACATCCTCTTCAAGTATATTTATAACGACAAAATCATTAACGGAAGAATGTTGGGTTGAAGATTCGATCCGAATGTATTCTTTTCGGAACATTTTAAATTTACAAGTCTTTGTTATTAAACTTTTATTAAATCCATATATTAGACTTACTAGTTGTTTTTCAAAAGATATTGGATTTATACACACGTTAAGTATTTTGAAAAAAGACATTTATATATATATATATATAATTAAGGCTAATAGGATAATATTCAAAATAAAGTAAGTTATTTTCATATATATTTTTTTATTTTGATAAATTTATATATATTAGATATATTTTAATTTAATTATATATAGCAAATAAGGATAAATAAATAAAAGATTTTTTTTTGGATATGTGCGGTGTACTTTAGGAAAAGTGCGTCGACTTTTCTGGAAATTTTATATTTTTTTTCGAATATTATGATAAACTAGATAATTACAAATACACAAGGCATATAATCAGATAAAATACAATTCCAAATGTTTATAGAACCTAAGACTAGCAGATTAGGGGTTTTGGTTTTTGAAATAAGATTCTATTTGTGAAAATTTGTAGAAAGTGCGGCGTACTTGGGTAAAGTACGGCGTACTTCTTGGGATTTCAGGAAAACCGGCGCACAAACAGGATGTGCGGCGTACTTCCTGGGATTTTTTTTGTTTCCGTTTGCCAGAAAACGGTACGACGAGTTTGAAAATTTTGATTTGCAAAACACTAGACAACTTAACAAGAAATAATTTAGCACAAAAACAAGCAACAAACTGATAACAACTTAAACAATTCCCCGGCAGCGGCGCCAAAAACTTGATGTGTGTTTTACACGCTTTAAATTTATAATACTAGAAATACCGATTTTTACTAAAAAAACAACACTCGGGAAGTATACCCGTCCGTGTATAGTATAGCTTTAGGTAAGTCTAGGTCGTTCCACGGGAATTGAAGTTTTCACAGTTTGTAATTAAAGTGCTAAGGCTAAAATGATTGTCACAGATCAAATTAACCAAATCGTGCAAAAATCAGATTAAAGGATGATTCAAGCAGATGATTAAAGTATGTTTGTTTAGGCAATGATCACTAAGACAATGAAGTGTTTAGGATAGTGTTTACAAGTTTAGAGGGATAGTGTTTAAAAATAGAGTTGTCACAAGTTTATAAATCCTTTCGGCCACTTTATATAACTAGTGATTATATCAGATTAATAAACAACAAAATCTTTTCGGCCTTTAAAGTTATTATAACCAAATATTTTAAGTTGGTAATGATTAAAACATATATAAAGACCCTTTAGGCCCTATATTCTTATATAAAATATGTTTTACCTATTCAATAAACACATATCCAAACGCTCCATATACAAGATCACATAATTGCTAAAACAAACATAATACAAATACTCCATGATCAATGAAAACAAAAACCATAACATTCATCATTGGTAAAAAAAGATTATATTCAAAAGGTAACAAGAGTCATACCAATTCCCAACAGAGCAAAGTATGGTGTTCTTCTACTAAGAATTCCATAACACTTTATTATATTCAAACTAAATCGGAGGAAACTATGAAACAATTCTGTCACAATCGCTCCTATAGTTTCGAAATGATACACTATAACTATGCTTCTTTGTATGGATCAAAAACCAGCCAAACCACCCCCAACACACAACATTGAGAACTTCAACCAGACTGTTCAAAACTTCATCAAGGAAATTTGATTATAATAACGGTGGCAGGTCGCTGGTGGTGATGGTGGTTGAAGGTGGGATGGAGAGAGGTTTTGCAGGCCTTTAGTCACATTATAAAATAACCCTCTTAAAGGTTCCACACTAAGTGGGATGTTTTTGTGTTGGATGTGTGAAGAATGGAGAATGAGAGAGGCTATTTATTGGATTTTTCGAGGCAAAAGTCGACCCACTTGCTTAAAAGTGGGGACAACTTTTTAGGTGTTATGCACTTGCATTAATTGCATTTATTTCCTTTTAATTTCGTCAGATGGAATAGTGCGCGCATTTCTTACCAAGTGCGCTCGCAATTGGTACAATTTCAGCTTTTGGACCAAAAATCAAAGTTGTAGAGAAATTCTTTCGCCGATGGTGGCCGCCAAAATCGCGCCGTTTCTACAAAAGGAGTTTGTATGCTCAAGTTATGGTCAAAACAGTGGACAGGTGTCAGGGAATCTTTATCTTCAGTTATTTCTTCGTTTAAGCTTCAAATCTTCATGTATTCTTCCGTTTTCTTCGACGACACATACCTAGAACATATAATAGCAAATATACTTGATTAAGTGCCAAAAGTTCATGAGAAATGATCAAATAAATGCAAATAACGTTGCCGAAAACATGTATAATTAAGGCCTTATCACACCTTGTAACATTTCATCTTTAGAACATGACTTTTGGAACCTACTTATTTTATTTCCTTTATTCCTTTTAATTTTGAAGAAAATCTCGACGACAAGACAAGGAATGAGTTCCGAGGAGATTGAGCAGGTTGTAGCATAACGTGTTGCTAAAGCTATTAAAGCTATTACGGTAT
Organism: Tanacetum coccineum; assembly: GCA_026074375.1. NCBI lineage: Eukaryota > Viridiplantae > Streptophyta > Magnoliopsida > Asterales > Asteraceae > Tanacetum > Tanacetum coccineum. Next base: position 7,684 of record BQNB010074056.1, read on the forward strand.
ACGAGACAAAACTCCGCATGGCTCATGACTCGATGGATAAGGTCGTACGTCAGGGAACCACGATAAAAAAGAATGCTAACAACAACAGGAAATGGGAAAACAATTCATGAGACACCTGTGTGAACAACTACCTTTCAAAGACTGAATTTAGCGAGAGCATACACTGCTGGGGCTATGAGATAGAAAGCATATGCTGGGGGAATTTTTCCTTAATGCAAAAGTGTAGTTGCATCATGTTAGGCCGTTTACTGTTGAAGTTGGTAAATGTTAATAGGGATTGATAATTGGCTAGGGATTGTAAGGCTCCCCGTTGCTGAAACAAATCAGAGGAAGGGAACGAAAGTATAGCAGGAATGAGCTATGATATGGCAGCTCTTAGATGATTTTGAGACAATGCAGAAAGAAGAGATTACAACCTTCAGCACGAAGATACCCACTTATGAAGAGTAAAGTGAAGGAAGTTTTTTTCAAGAGCCCCTTTATGGCAAAAATCGGAGGGTTGTTTTCAATAGTTTTGAGTGTGGAACAAGGGCATTTACAAACGAGCGAGTGTCCAAAGTTGAAGAATCAAACCCATGCAAACCAGATTCAAAAAGGAAAATCTTGCGGGAGCTTTAATGTCGTCAAGGATAAGGTCGATGCTTAAGGAGAGACCTTCCCGCCTTGCTTAGTGAGACCTAAGTCATAGCTTTCTTGGACCGTATCCCCTAAGAGAATTGCACCAGTACTTTCCTAATGAATTTCGTTGTGTTGTGTGGATGTCTTTAAATCCTCTACTAACTTATGTGTCATGACAATTTTGTCAGTTACACTCCTTCAATTATTACCATCTTATAAACCATTTCACTATCATTTTATAAACTATTCTGCTATCGTCTTGGTAAATATTTTTGCTTTCATTTTATAAACTATTTTTCTATCATCATATAAATCATGTTGCTACCATCTCATAAACTATTTTGATGTCACCATACAAATCATTTTGTTGTCATCTTATAAACTATTTCGTTTTCATTTATAAACTATTTTGTCAACTACTTGTTACCATATTATAAACCCCTTACTATTACATTATAAACTGTCATGTGATTTTCTCGTAAACTATTTTGATATCACCTCTTAAACTACTTTATGCTATTATTACAAAAATATCATGTGTCGTTATATAAACTATCTTGTATTCGTCTTTACGAACTTTTTTGCCACCTTATAAACCATATTTTTATACCATATAACAATTTAAACATAACACTAATTTGACAAAATGAGCATTTCATCATTAGTCCCTAAATTATACATAGCTATGTCTAATTCAGGAAGAAATATGGTATACTAGAAGTAGTCACCATAAACACTTTGGCAATTTATCCTTACCTTTCATCCTATTTTCTTTTCTCTTCTCTATATTCTCAACAGGTTTTTATTGTATTAATGTTTTATTGATATTTTACGTGCGTATTCGTGAGTTTTGTTGGTCAGGTGTATCCGTATTCGTAAGTGCCGTGACTCGTTGACAGTTCTCAACCCTTATCTTTGAGGACACCAATACCCAGTAGCTGAAGGACCGAATCACGTTCCTTGTAGTCACGATAATTATGAATTGTAAGATTTTATAACGTAACGAACTTATCATTCTAATTAGATTATAACCAAGAGAACTAGGAGATTACCTTCAATTGACTTACCTTTTATTAAGTTAGAATCATGAAGGTTAGGAGATTCTCGTACCGACAAAACTTCTAATGGACCTGAAGTTAGAGCAAAGGACACAATTATTGCAGGTACATAGAACCTAACCAATAGAAATTTTGTAGTTATTGCTTTTAGCCTATTAAGTGATATCATCCCACCTATATTAGACATTAAGTACCCTATTGTGCTAGCTGATGGAAAGCAGATAGGAGCCGATACCATACTAAGAGGTTGCACTCTAAATATTCCTTAACCACTCGTTCAAAATCGACCTAATGCCCATAGAACTCGTAGTTTCGACGTTATCGTCGGTATGGATTAGTTAGCGAAGTACCATGCCGTGATCGTTTGTGACGAGAAGACCGTCCAAATCAAGAACCAACCTCAAGTTGCTCGTGAATGTCAAAAGAACTACACTGATGTAAGACATAAACCACTTGAGTTTCAAGTAGAAGTCAAGGTCATCCTAAAAGTATCGCCATGGAAAGGGGTGATACGTTTTGGGAAACGGAGGAAGTTGAACCCACATTATATTGGACCTTTCAAGATTTTAACAAAGGTTGGAACCGTCGCGTATCAACTCAAACTCCCGAAAAAACTAAGCAGAATTCATAAGTACTTTCCTTGTGGCAAAACTTGGAAGAGAGTGTTATCTGTCGGAAACACTTGTTCTCCCGTTTAGACGAAAATTCAAAACGACGACAAGCTTCACTTCATTGATAGAACCATGTTGAATTTTGAACGTGAGTCAAGAGTTCTAAAGCAGAGTTGTTTACCTATCGTCAATGTTTGATGGAACTCGAGAAGAGGACTCGAGTTCACCTAGGAACGTGAAGATCCGTTTCAAAAGAAATTCTCACATCTATTTTCTAGTCTCGTAACTACACCGAATGACACAGCTTAAGCTTTGAGGACAAAGCTCTTTTAACAGGGAAAGGATGTGACACACCGTGTCACACCCCGCTAAAGCAAAAACATAAGATGCGACGATATTGTTTCATCGCACAAGATACAAGATCACACCATACAAGGTTTACACATTTAGTTTTACAAAAGAATCCAAGTTTACAATTCTTGATAAGTGAAAACGCTTGTCTAAGGATAACACCACAAATGTTCACGTCTTGATCCCCATTATTCCTAATTTACCTTGGTTCGCAACAGACCTGAAAATGATACTCGAAAAGGTCAACATAAAGTTGCTAAGCTCATAGGTTTGATAACAACCCAGTTACTGTGCCATGGTTTCAAAAGGTGGACAAACATGCAATATGATAGTGAATGCATGCAATAGATAAGATACCGATGTAGAAACACATGCTATCGAAGGTCCATAGATACACCACTAATATAGATACCGACACTCTCAAAGATCCAAGCTTCTAAGTTAACACGCTCTAATGCACCATACCAATAGAGCTATACATAGGGCGGATGATCACAAAAGTTTCGTAAGTTCACAATGATCCAATGTACACAACGTCAACAAGATACCTCACAATACCAACATATGAATCAACTTTACAAGTTCTTCCAATATCATGTCATTCACGTAGAAAGATCATAGGCACAAAGCATTGTCAAAAGATAAAAGTTTCGCCAAAGTAAGAAAAACAAGTTCAACAGCAGATTTGGTATAATTTTCCGCAACTGAATAAGAGTCTAAAATTGGGTACAAGAACTCACCTCAGATGATGAATGTAGCTGAACAAGATAACCTCTACATAAATCACAATGGTACCCGGCCATGACCTAGTTAATAAGTTCGCCTTAGTATTATGTTGTACAAATTTGTTTTGTTGTATAGACGTTTGTATTACAATTTATAAAAAGTTCTCATTTCTTTTTATCAAAATTTTGTATCATGGTTGTGTGGTAACTAAGTAAGATGACTTGATGCGCATGGGCTAAGTGAAATATTAACCCATAAAGAATCGAGAATAGAGTCAATGAACTAAGATGAGGTAGAAGTTCAAAAAGATCCGAGGAGAACCCGACAAGAAATGATTAAGAATCTAAAGATCGGAAAATAAAAGAATAAATAGTTCCACAATGATAAAGTAAAAATGATAATTTGTAATAAAATAATAATATTTTATTAATTCATCTTCTTATCGGGCTAAAAGGGTAAGTATAAAGTCTTGCCTATTATGTATGTTTAAGTTTAACTGTTTTGACCTTGACATTTAACAATAAAAAAGTCAAATTTTGTCCTTTTGTCGGATCAACAAGAAAATAGGCTTTTTCCAAGACATGTTTCTAAGTGTGACATGTTTTATAAAATTTCGAGATGGCCTGTTCGTTTGTAAAAGTTTCTCCAAGGCTCCAAACCTTAGTTTTAATCACTTTCTACTTTCAACAATTTCTCAACAATAACAACCAATTTTATATTTCTATATGACGAATCCGTTTAAATCAACATTTTCATTGACTATACAAAAACGTTTTAGTTTAATCGTGTACAAGGGCCATCATAAACCTGATTTAGTTAGCCCAAATAAGTCCAAAGTATCGTTATAGTCCATTATATAATTGGGGCCTTAAGGCCCCTTTAAAGTTTCTTAGTTAGCCTGATAAAATTGATAAGTATAGTATGACTATCTTATTGGGCTATTCGCCCATAGCCCACTATTGTCTTTAAGATTTCCAAATAAGTCAAAATAGTTTACCAATACTTAACCATTAAATTATTTCTCCTTAGTTTTACTTTAAATAATGTTGCCAAAAAAAAAAAACCATGATGTAGTTCAAGTAAGCCGTATCTTAGTTAAGGCTTATGGGGTAGTGACTCCCACAGGTAACACACAAGCCTCTTTAAGCAAAAAAATTAAGTAAATTAGTTATATATAAGTTATAAAGATCTCAAGTCAGAAAGGAAATAGGTCAAGAAAAATAAGCTTGAATTAATAACTGATTATTAGGGTGCGAGCCCAATAAGCTCGAAAGTTCTCAAATACGTTCAAAATAGATCTGATTGTATCAAAATCTTCTTTAGTTATTTTTTAAAAAAAGCTTCAAACAAATTAGAAAATATTCGATAATATAAGCCGGGGTTAATAAGCCCTTATTATGCCGAGGCTTTTCGTCCTTATTGGGCCGCAAGCCCAATAAGCTCAAGAAGTCTCAAAATAAGTTATAAGTAGTTTGGTAAGTTCAAAATCAAATAATCGAGGCAATAAATGTTTAATAAGCACACTAATATGCTAGTTTCAAAATAAGATATAATCATGAACACTTATTGGACCAAGTCTAATATTCAACCCATTAAGACCCAAAATGACAACCGAATAAGCTTAAAACTAAAATAAAAGCATAATAATCTATTAAGCTCTTATTCAAGGTACGATAATCAAAATAAGCTATAATAAGCCGTACGAAAACAATAATGGTGCAATCAAAGCCTAATATACATGGCTTTAAAACATCATAAATAAGCTTTAAAATAATCTGATTATGGTATATATGCTAACCAAATAAGCCTAATAAATCTCAAAATAATACAAAATAATGTCATGCCGAAGCCCTGACCTCCACTTACCGTAACTCAACGGTTTAGGCCGTAGGACAACAAAACAGCCCAAACATTTTAAGTAAGCCCTAACCAAACTGATTTTTAAGCTCCAAATAAGCATCAGTAATCTCTAGACCACACAAAACATTTTACCACAACAACCATGATATTAAGATGACCAACTCCTGTTTCTTTCTTTTAGCTCACGTCAAAACCAAACGACCTATAAGCTCTTGTTTTGATTTTTTTAGTTTTTGTTTGTTAAAACAATACGCTTTATACAAATCTAGCTCAAAGTTAATCATAATAACCTTAACAGTATACCTTTTTTAAGGATTTTGATAACTTATAAAAATGGGTTTTGGTTGGAGCTTAGACACGAGAAAAAACAACACCAAACATGTTGTTGTTTGTTTAACCCAAGATTACTAGATATCAACCCTATAGTGTTTTCTAACCCCTTGATCTTGATAATATCTTTGTAAAAATGATGGTATCTTGCTTCCTTGTGGTGTCGTACATTACAAGAGTGATGAGAGAAAAAGTTTTGTTTTTCTTTGATTTTGAAAAACATGAATCTGATGTATGTGTGGTATTTGGTTGTTAGTTATAAGACAAGGAGAGTGTGGGCGGCACATGTTAGCAAGCTAACAACCACCATTTTCCCCCTTGTGGTCCAAGCGTGTTTGTTCGGTACTAGGATGCAAAGGAATCTCATCGCTTTCGTCTTATGTCAAGAATTTAAACCGAGACTAGTTTAGATGATAACCAAAATTGTGTGTTCACGAAACGACTCACAAGATACTAAAACGCGTTATGATGCCTTAAGATCGACTAAGAAAAGAATTTTTAGTCGTTGTTTTACTTAATTGTTAAACTTACGTAGTTTTTCTGTTTTTTGACTAGTTTCTGAACGTTGTTCCGAGATTCACGTTTTAAGACAACCGCTAATAAGAATCATGAAATAACTTATTTAAAATAAGTTTAGTAAGTTCACTCCAAGATAACTAGATATACTTTAGTTCACTGTCATGTAAGTCCGTGTGCGTGAAGTTTCGCTTCTGAACACGAGAAATCTTCCCGGCAAAGAATAAAATGATAACATGGATATTAAGATAATGGAAGCTTTGACTCAAAATATTCATAGATTTACTAACACAATACTCGATGGATGGTTAACTATAACTGTTTTGCACAAAGGAAGTCAACAAAAGTCAACTTTCCAGTTTTCTGAAAAGAATTAACAAGAGCGAAGAGCGAAGTTTATGTAAACATAGTATTTTAAAAATACCAAGATCCAGGAAAAGTTACTGGTTATCACAGTCTAACCCCCTTAAAGGAATTTCTCCCCAAAATTCAGTTCAAGTCATCAGGTATAATGATGACGAAAAGTTCAGGTCCTTAACAAAACATACTAATCTCCTTTATTAGTTCAGTCTCTCGAGTGAGGTTTCTATTGATTCCTCTAGAGACTTAGTTTTTAAACTTCCACTCTTAAGCTTCCTAAAGTAATAATGGATCATGGTCAAATGATAATGTAGGTTTTCTACTGTCTCCACAGTTCGGTAGTCCTTTCTGAGGTTTTGCTTTACAAGATCTCGGTCGGGTGTCCAGATATGATCCAGTCTGTGATGTGTCAATAGAGTGCTCTAAGATGTTCAGTAGTATCTAGTTCCCCGGTTGTGTAGTTTACGCGGTTAGTACTATAAGAGATATGTGTCCATCACATTATCACTTAAGCTCAATTCTTTCAAGATTCGTCTAAGGCTCGCATATCAGAACATGTCTAGACTCCTTCAAGTAGATTTTACTTGCTTTAAGTAAATCAGATTTCATCTTACTAGAAAGGTCATGGTGTCGTTTAGAATCATGTCACTTTGCAAAGGTCAGGTTTTGAATCGACTTACTACAAATATGATTAAGTTTCCTCGTGACTTAACCAATGTTTCGCCATAAACCATTAGTTTTCTCCGGAGCTATATGGTATGTTATGGTATAACTGAATACCTTCTTAAGTTCACATAGAAGAAATGAAAATGAAATGTTTTATGAAGGTCTCCTAAGTATGGTAACCCTTCCGATGTGAGTGATGAGGTCTTATCTAAGATAATGTTATAGATAATGATGCTCACATAGTACCAAACTGTAATCACCCTCTTATATATGAAATCATTTGTCAACGTATTTTGATTCACAAGTTTTATAATAAGATCCTCCTAATACTATGATAACTATGACTTCAAAAAGAGTTGACTACCGACCTATGATAACTAGCTCATATCAAATACTAACCGAAACTATTCGGTTTAGATCTATTACTAACAGAAGCTACTCAGTTTAGTGATGTACAAGAGTCCTAACTAATCCATATGCCTACTATCTTTATGACTCCCAATCCCGCTCTTAACAGTGGTTACATGATCCCGCAGACTCCATGGGGGGGGAAGTTCATACTGCATCGTGGTGTTCTACACAAAAAGATCATGAATCAACCTATAATCATTATATCTGGCCTGCCACATCTCTGCCCTTTGGGCGTCAACATGTCCTGCCCATGACTTAAAATCCAACACTGATCTCCATAAAGCACTGAATGTCACTGTAGCCCTTTTATGCTCCTGCTCTAGGCTCCTATGCCTGTAGCGCTAAGAAAATATCTTATCCTTAACCGCCCTTGACCTGGTATTGTTGGGATTAAAAGCCTTCTTGAAGTTATCGCTGCTAAGTTAGTGCTGCTCGTATAAAAGTTACTACTGCTAGTGTTCAGAGTTAATGCTGCTGGTACAAAGTTACAACTGCTGAAAGGATGAAGTCTGCTTAGAGAAAAGATAAAGATTACTTATGTGATATGTATGAGATATTTTTGTAAAAGACACATATAAGTTATTTGTTTAGAAGATCATGATAACTTAGGAAAATATTGTAATCCTATTAGGGACTCTTTGTGTATAAAAGGAGGTCATAGGGTTTAGAGTTTTATGATCAAAAAGAGTCAACTTCATGAATTGCATTAGCTTCAAGGTTTTGTAACCCTTATACTAGTTAGAGTATTCATATTAATATATTGAAGCTTTGTTTGTTAATCTGTGTGTTCATTAGAATTACTGTTTCATTAAAGAATTCTTCTTATATTAAAGATTAGTTTCCGCACTAATCTTTTTATTATCAACAAAGTTTCTATCATAAGTTGTTGTAGGATTTATCTTGCATAATAAACCTTCACAAGCTAAGGAATTCAGATCAATTCAAGTGGGATAAAAGTGGTATTAGAGCATGTTGCTTTGAGAAACTTTGCTAATAATACATGGATCAAGACTCAATATATATGGTGGTTGCATCAAAAGTGCCTATGCTTAAACCAGGTGAGTATGAGCTTTGGAGGATGAGTATGGAACAGTACATCCAAATGGTTGACGATTCTTATATGGAGGTCAATAGAGAATGGTTATGCACCTCCAATAACAAACTGTTGAAGGTGTTGTTGAAAACTATAACTTGCTCCATCATCTGTTAAAGAAAATGGCACAATGGAGGTTAGCAGCTAAAGGACAAGAAGCAATTATATTAATGGGCATCCCTAATGAACAATCAATTGAGTCTTAACATCCATCAAAGATGCAAAGTCATTGCTGCAGGTTGTTGAGAAGCGAGTTTGGAGGGATGCTGCTTCTAAAAAGACTCAGAGGAATCTTCTAAAGCAGCAGTATGAAAATTTTACTGCATCTAGCTCAGAGGTATTAGATCAAACCTTTGATAGGCTTCAATAGCTTATCAGTCAGTTGGTGTTTCATGGTGAAAAGTATCTTACAAAGAAGATGTGAATATGTGTTCTTAATGATGTCTTGTCACCAAAATGGAACACACACACCAATGTTTGGGGTATTGGAGAAAAGAAAGAAACAAGCCTGAGATAGATTAGAATTAAGCTTGGATGATCTTTATAACAACTGAAGATCTAATGAACCAAAGGTCATAGGGACATCAAGCTAAAGCACACACTCACATAACATAGCCTATTGTGTCTTCAAACAACACCAGCCATACAAGTGGAGCAGTTAATACTGTTCTATGGTGTTACAACTGCTAAGCACGTCAAGCTACTGCTGTTTATCTAAACAATACATTGATATTGATATGATACTATTATACTGATGATGAGGATGTGCAACCAAATTTGAATCCTGATGATTTAGAAGAGACAGACTTGAGGTGGCAGATGGCTATGCTAACAATGAGGGCAAGGAGATTCTTGAAGAACATTAGAAGAAAGCTTACTGTGAATGGTACTAAAACCATTGAGTTTAATAAGTCTAAGGTGGAGTGTTACAACTGCCACAAAAGGGGACACTTTGCAAGGGAGTGCAGGGCTCCAAGAAACTAGAAAATTCGGCTATGGAGAACACAAGAAGTGTGTAGTGGAGACAAACTACTTCCAATGCATCATTGATCTCATGTGTGGTCTTGGTGTTTCTGATTGAGTGATCAAACAGAAGAAGGTCCAACTAACTTTGCACTTATGGCTTACTCTTCTATAAGTTCTAACTCTAAGGTATCTATTGATTCAAATTGTTCGTCATCTTGTTTGGAAAATGTTAAAATTCTTTAAGAATAAAATGAACAACTGTTAAAAGACTTAAGGACATTCTAAGATAAATGCTATGAATTATAAATACAGGTTTTAGAGTCTGTAGAAGCAAGACTTCCAGTTTATAAGAAAATGATGTCTGTTGGTATGGGGCTTAAATACACATACCTTTGACCTAATAAAGTGCTTAAACGACTAAAAGGCATACCAAATTACATTGTTTTTATGTGTTTAACATTTGTATTGTGCAAGGGTTAACGCATATCAACAAGAGGACAAAAATAAAGTCAAAAGGAACAAAACGAGCACGGGATTGGAAAAGGAGCGTGAAAAGCCAAAAGCAAAGTCAACCAAAAGTCAAACAAAGGCAAAAGTCAACAGATGAAGCGAATACGAAGATATTCTTAAATGGGCCAACCCGGAAACCCATTTAATGGAGCGTGTCGGGTCAGCGCCATTAGCCTTTGACTATTAAACCTTTAAGTTTTAAAGCTTTAAAACCTTTTTATAAATCAAAACCTTACCCAGCCAAAAATTAAGCCCAACAAACACCTAAACTATAACACCCCTTTACAACTTTTACACTGTTAGTCTTAAAGTTTTATACATTTAAGTATTAAGGACTAAATGGTTAGTCCCTATACCCCTAACACCATTACCCCGTTACCCTGTTTACCCCAAAACATATAAAACCTAATTTTCCCGCCAGGTACTGCTTCATCACATCAATCTCTTCCTCGACGTCCTGCTCCCACAAACAGAACCCTCCCTTTCCAAACTCAACCCCATACCATCAATAAACAACAAATCTACCTTGGCGGGGGAATCCCACACAAATCTCATTCGACAGAGATTTTGGACCAAATATCAATGGACAAGATCATCCACTTGGGCTCCAAGATGATTCAATTGCTGATGATGGCTTCAAGTAACACAAACAAGGTTTACGAAGGGTTTATCACACAAAATAGATGCACACAACGGTTGTGAGACAAGAAGCCAAGACTTTGAAGACTTATCTATAAATAGAGGCCATTGTAGCTCATTTTTTCTTTGTCTTATTTTTACTAATTTGACCAGCTTAATACTTTAATTTAATTTCTTATCATTTAAATTTTAAAGCATTGTAATCATTTTTCAAGTTAATGAAATTTTAAGTTCTTTTAAATATTGTCATTTACTTTACTTGTTCTTTAAATTCTGTTATTAAGCTCTTAAATAAGCTTTTGGTTCATTCGAAGCTTATATAAAAGCTTATTCACATTTCTGTCTTAAAAATTAAAAAAATCACAAAAAGAATCCACTCCTCAAAATACCTCAGCTTGAATGTTAGATGATAAGCCAAAAAGGGATGGGCTTATGGACTTACCAGCTTGTTTAAAATAAGCTGGAGCTTTTGTAGACCAGCTTCTAAGAGCTTAATCACCCTTGTTTGTGCGAAGGTACTTGTATGCTCACTTTTTCATTTTTGCTTATTTACTGTTGCATTGCTTATTACTGCTTACTTCCTGCTTATTTTGCTTATTTGTGTTGTTTATTGCTTATATATGCTTGTTTATTGCTTACATGTCATTTACTTAAGTTTTTACTTAAAACTGTCTTTTATAGCTTATAAACTGCTCATTTCTTGTTTGCTTATTCTTATTGCTTATTTTTGTGTCCTTAGTGCTTATTTGTTCTTTATTTACTTTGTGCATAATTTGAGTTGAGTTTGTTTAAGTCTTCTAAGCATGTTATAAGCTTAATTTGGTTTCTCACTTTCTTAAGGGGTGTTTGGCACTAGCAGTATTAACATGAGTTAATACTGCTAGGTGTCTTTTGTCCTTTAAGTTAGCTTCGAAAAGCTCAAATTAAGCTTCTAAGTCAGGTTAGATAAGTTTTCATAAGTTAAAACTCATTTTGAAGGTTTGTTGTAGTCATGGTTTAAATCTGTGGGATTTGAGTTTTATATTTTGGCTTATTTACTTAGGGTTTGATTAGATGCTTAAAACTATTATTTTGATGCTTGTTTAAGTCTATTAGGTAGTAAATTAGAGTTGACATAGAGTACATTTGTCTTTTTAAGTTTTTACCAAAAATCAGTCTAGTTTCTTTGACATATTTCAAAAAGTTAAAACCCTTTTTTTAATCTCAAATTTAGGTTAGCTGAAGTTGTTTTTAGAGTCTTAATTTAAGAGCATAAGCTCATTAGGATATAAGCTCCATCTGTTTGAGCTTATTTAGAAATTTAGCTTTTAATTATTAGCTTAAAGTAGGCCTGCACTTTGTATTTTGTCTTTTCAAAAAACCAAAACTCAGCATACACTGTGTGTCACAGCCATTTTCATAAGCCTTTTTAGTAGCTTATTTGAGTTTCAAACTCATTTCTCTTTGCTGATTTTACCCTTTAAATTTTGATGAGCCTTTAAGCCATAAAGTTCTATTAAGCAGCTTAAATTAAACGCTCTAAAAAGTGCCCTATAGGCTGTTTGGTTCTCATTTTTGGCTAAAAAGCTTATTTGCTTTTCTGAGCTTATTGGCTTATTGGACTTGCCTAATTTATGTTTAGTCCGGCTTGTTAGGTTAGATTTAGGACCTTTTAGCTTAAATTAGTTTAGGTTAGAGATTATTTAAGCTTTTTAGCTTTTTCAGTTTAGCAAATTTAAATTTAAAGCCTTTTAAGTGATTATGTCGTTTAAGCTTGTTTTTAGTTCATTTTATTAGCTTTTTGTGATCATAAGTGCTTATTAGGTGTAGTTGTATATTTGTTTTAACTTAATTTGCTTTTTCTTTAGCTTATTTAATTTTTAAAAGCCAAAGAATTAAGCAACTTGTCACTTAGCTTAAATCCTAGTTTGTTACTTATTTTAGCTTATTTCTGTGCTTATTTGAGCTTTTAATAAAAAGTGTTTTCACAAAAAGTTATTATTTTGAGCTTTTAAATAAGTTTGTAATTTTTTTTTTGCAAAAATAAAAACATTGGGAAATTGGGAAGTCTAGGGTGAGTAAGGCTCGAACCTTGGACCTCACCAACCTCAACCAACGTTTTAACACACACACCATCCTGCCCTTGGGTCTTTTGCGTTATAGTCTCCCTTCACATTTCTTTTATACACGTTTTTTTCTCTTTTTAGTTATAAGCCCTTTTCTGCTTATTATAACTTATTGAAATAAGCTGTTTGACCCAGCTTATTTTTCTTAGGATTAGCTTAGTTCAAGCTACTTTTCAGGAATTTTTTAAAATTTTGCAATTTAGTTTAGTATTTTATATTAAATCCGTTTTTAATTCATAATAAATAAATTAAAAGTCAAAAAATATAATTCTTTTTTTTTAATTTTCATTCGTGGGGTTAAAATTGTAGAATTTAGTTTTTTAAAGAACGAGATTTATATCCCGTTATCGTTTTTAGGTTTTTAGCTTAAATTGCTTTCGTTTTAGGGTTTCTTTTATTTGTTTTTGCATTTTAGATTGTAGAAATAGAAACAAAACCAAAAAATCATTGAATCATTCAAAAACGCGATCACGAACTTAATCACAATTTTCAATTCACTCCTCGACGGGAAACGGCCCGGGAAGGTTTTTTTATGGTTTTTGCTTTGGATAAAAGTAAGAAATCTCTTTAAAAAGCCTTACGAATTCTTTCTCTTCTTTATTTGATATTTATTTTTTATATTATTTATTATCTATATTATATTATATATATTAAAGTGAAGGATACAATTTTTTGGCATCGTTGTTTATTTTGTTTTTGTGTTTTTCCCGGGTGAGGTGTGATAGATTATCGTGTTTTCGTTTGGAAGATTAGTTTTGAAAGAGCCTTCCTGTGAAAGTTATCATTTCTGTTTGTGATTATTTTCTTATTATTATAAAAATTAAAAATACTAACAATACTTTTCTAAAGTATTGAATAGTTACCAAATAAAAATTGGAAAAACCAACCAAAACAAATCGTGTTGTTCAATCAGTTATAAATCGGCCTCACCTTTGAATTAAAACTTATATAGGAGGCGTATTAAGGCGGACTTGATCCAAGGAACATCACCCAACAAAGGAAGATAAGAACGCACTTCTTTTAAAGCGTCTTCGGCGTGTGCTAATTCCTTCCGCTCTCTTGTGCGTAGTTGAAAGAGCTACCATGGACTTTTAACATCCGGTTACCAAATAAATATTGTTGCTGTTATTGTATTTTGTGCCTTGCGCACTCGACTCTTCTGCGTATCTTGTTGGTGAATCTCTCCTAATCCAATACTTTCAATCTAAATGTCGTAACCGTAGCGGTTACAAAGCAACTTTTTCTCTTGAAGAATATTCCGTAGATACAATGGTCGAATCAAAAGTACTATGGCGGAGGAATTGAACCCTTCTTCTTTCCTCCCTCATCCCCCTTCCCCTCCCTCCAACCTCCTGCTGTGACCCCACCGAGGTGTATGCAGAAGGCAATTGTGGTATCCACCATTTTTGCTGAGCATTTCGAGTCAAGAATTGTATAATTAATATGATGACTTTGGACCAATTCTTCGGACTTGAGAAAGACAATCCTCATGATCACATTCGTTGGTTTAACAAAATAACTTCCACAATAAAATACAAGGATGTGCCTAATTCAACGATTAAGCTTATCCTTTTTCCATTCTCTCTTGCGGGGGCAGCCCATCGTTGGCTCAAAAAAGAACCCCCTTGTTCTATTCTCACTTGGGAAGATCTTGTTTACAAATTCATCAATGAATTCTTTACTTCCCTCTCAATGAACGACAAATTTATGAATTGAACATTTCAGCTTTCAACAACGTTTTGATGAATCATTTCATGAAGCATGGGACCATTACAAGGATCTCCTTCGTGCATGCCCTCTAATCATGGTTTTACCGAATTGCATCAACTTGATACCTTCTACAATGCCTTAAATCCAGCCGACCAAGATTCTTTGAATTCTGCCACCGGTGGAAATCTTTTGGAAAGACGTACTCAAGATGTGTTGACGATTATCAAAAAACAAATCCAAGGTCTGCAATTCACGAAACAAATCGATTGTTTCTCAAGTGAAATCAAGTGATGTTAATTCTTCTTCTTCCTCTAAGATAGCCAAACTTACTCATGCAGTAAATCAGCAAACAAGTGTTGTGACTACCGCCATGACCGCTATTCTCAAAAACAATTCCCTCAAGCACCCACCCCCATCTTCGTAAAAGCCGATGAGGAAAGTTTGTGTTACTTGCGGTGGGTGCTCATCCTTATTATCAGTGTCTCATCGCCGATGGCAACACTTTCCCGGAATTTCATGATAATATTCAAGGATACGTTTCAGCAGCCGCGGTTAACTACAATCAAAGATTTGATTGTTCTTCTTATTCAAAGTTTCTTACAAGGCTCTGATACCAATTGTGGTTCCTTAAACTGAATGGATCTTTGCAGCCTATAAAGGATGATAGCCTAGATGTATAAATACAACAGACTATGTAGAAACAATGACTTGAATACAATATGTTAATGCGGAATCTTAACACAAGTACTAAGAAGAATAATGATTTAACAGAATAACAACTTTGTTAAAATGTTCTTGAGAGTTACAGATTGCTAACTATGATATGTTGTATGATTTGTAATTGTCTATTTCATATATGTTCTAACTATGTCAATAGTTATCCTTTTATAGATTAAGGATAACCCTAAAAGTCTTACATGACTTTCTGACAAATATCTCACAAATATCTTTTAAATATCTTCTCATCGGTACTAACTATTTTACTACTAACGGTACTAACTAACTAACAGTACTAACACTTTGTACTGTCGGTACTAAGTATTGTACTGTCGGTACTAAGTTTAGAAAACATTAATCCTTACAGAGGCACCCCATGCCTATCAGTAGTAGTAATAAATAAGTGTTTTTGTGTGAGAAGGCTTTCATTTTCCATTACCCGTGTTTTGTCCATGTTTTGTGTGCTTTGTATTGTATGTCCAGGATTTCCCGGATTGTGAAGACTCTCGTGCTTGCAGTATTCCACAAGAGTTTCACATCCTCAGCTTCATTTTGGGAATCCAGTATCCAAATCTAATCGACTAACGTTTTATCTTTTGGCACACTTCATAAACGGCCTTAGATTTACGTAGGAAAATCCTGAAATACCAAAAGATGCTTAAAAGTATCCTTTCCAATAAAGAGAAACTTTTAGAGCTGGCAAATACACCCCTCAATGAAAATTGCTCAGCGGTTATCCTTAAGAAGTTACCCGAGAAACTTGGAGACCCTGGGAAATTTCTCATTCCGTGTGGTTTTAGTGAGCTCAAGTGCAAGGCCCTAGCCGATCTAGGTGCTAGCATCAACTTGATGCCACTCTCGGTTTAGAAAAAGTTAGGTTTACCTGAGCTTATTTCTACCCGCATGACCCTTGAACTAGCTAACCCGGGAATTGTATCACGGCTGGAATTGCAAGAGATGTCTTTGTTCCGGTTGGAAAGTTCACATTCCTCGCTGATTTTGTCATCGTTGATTATGAAAGCGATCCTCGAGTCCCCCTCATCTTGGGAAGACCTTTCTTACGGACCGCTCGTGCTTTGATTGACGTTCACAGAGAAGAAATGATTCTCCGTGACGGTGATGAAAGATTAATCTTGAATATGAGACATGATACTTCAAGCTATTCTAACAAGCCTAAAAAAGAATCAATCAACATGATTGACAACTCAATGTCCCTCTCTCATGAAGCTTATCTTGAGGACTTGTTTGCAAATGAAAAGGCAACAAATCATCAAAGTGGCAATCCCACTTTTTCTTCTCATATCGATTTAACTTCACCGGAAGTTATCAATCTATTGAGTGGCAATCCCACTCTGATTTCGGAACACGTGACCAAGTCTTCTTCTTCCCTCACACTTACTTCCCTAGAAGAAAGTGATTTAATTTGGGAAGAATTCGAAGCTTATCTCGCAAGTGATTCATTTCCACCGAGAAATGATGATCCAGTCGACCTTTTGCTTGAGGAGTTCGCCGATGAACTCGCTATTATCACATTTCCACCAGGAAATGATGATCTTCCTTTTGATATCGAATCCGATCTTAGAGAAATATAATATTTGCTTAACAATAATCCTACCAAGGAAATGGATTCTATTCTCGAGGATTCGGTTGATGAGGGTAATCTTGCAGATCCTAATAACAATCTTATTGATACCATTCCTGAGATGTTCACCGATGAACATACTCTTGATTATTCATCTTCACCATTATATGATGTTGTCGATGATGATCTTGTTGAACTTGAGTCTGATAATGATGATGTTTATGATGATCCATTTGACTCCAAGGAAGATAAAATCAAAGAGTCTAAACTCTTGATTGATGAACTTGATCCCCCTAGATCAAGTGATTTCCTTCTCCCGAGTGTGACTCGGTTTTCTGTGAGGATTTTTTTGAGGTTGATGCTTTGCCTTTAACCAATAACGAGGATAAAGTATTTAATCCGGGTATACTCATTCATGAGAACCGTTTTGAAATCACTATTCGAGTCACCAATTGTGCAAAGAATGTAAAGAAGACCATTAATACTTCTTTAATTCTTAAGGATTTTAATCCTCCTCTTTATGAACTTCCTTTCCACAAAGAAGTTCCCGGGTCCGAAACTCTACTCTTGTTTTCATCCAAAAATGAGGAAAAAGTTTTTAACCCCGGGATTCTCACTTCTAAAGGAGGTCATACTTCTCTTCTCCTGGAATTATCTCATCGGGGCCCTAAAGCTTTCAAAGTCATTAAAATTTTTGAAAGCCCGATGGAGATTTTTCCTTGCTCTTATGAAGAGGACATCCGTGTTTTGGATGTTTCGTGTCTCCATTTCTATCCCCCTTGACCAGTTCAAGTATGGGGGGATCGGGTCAAGCTAAGTGACCTTAAACAAGCGCTTCGTGGGTGGCAACCCATGCTTATCCTAATATGATATTACTAGTAGTAATGAATAAGTGTGTTGTGTGAGAGGCTCGCCTCTTCCATTTTTCGTGTTTCGTGTTTTGTGTTGTATGTCCAGGATTGCCCGGATTTTAAAGTCTCTCGTGCTCACGGTTTTTGTCCTTCGTTCACTCAAGCTTCAAATTCTCAGCTTCATTTTGGGAATCCCATATCCAAATATTATCGACTAACGTTTATCTTTGAGCATACTTAATAAACGGCTTTAGATATACGTAGAAACCCTTCTTAAAACATTGAGGACAATGTTTAGTTCTAGTATGGGGGGATCTATCGATTTGATTATGCCTGCAGCCGTTGTTTTCACGTAATCCTGTTTTTACCACCAAAATACCAAAAAAAATAAAAAAGTTTAAAAATTTTCAAAAAGAAAATGAGTGTTTTGTCACATTTTTGACTTTCCTGCTGGGTAGAATAAGAATAAATTTTAACTCAATCGAGCGTGTTGAGCTCTAGCTTGTTCCTTAACTTTTAGACTAAGCATTCGCTGATCTTCGCGAAGGACGAAAAATGATAGAGTTACGTATGAGTTGGATGTTAAACAAGGATTATTTGGAAATCTTAAGAGCTCATAAGTGTAATTTATGGCTTTTCTATCCCATAAGCTTCTAACCGGATTAATAATACGTACTCTCTTCGAAAATTAAACTTAAATCAACAATTTTTAAGTATAGTCGACATCAATAATTTTAGTTCAAATTTATACTTAAATTTTCTAAAAAGAAATTTTCTCTATATCGTGATGTTATATGTTAAAAAAAATGAGGTAATAATAATAATAAACTGTGGGCAAATAAAAGTGTACTGCATCTTGCCGGCTCACAACCGATGTTGCAGTCTTCTAAATAAGGCACATAGTATTTATCTGAGACTGATAAAAGTTTGCTGCATCTTGTCGGCTCACAACCGATGTTGCAGCCTTCTAAAAGGTCCAGGATTTCATTAGTTTAATGGATGTGTAATTATATTAAGTGTAGTAAACATGAATAAATAAATATAGAGAAAATCTTTTTTTCTTAAATTTAAATATGCTTTTGAACTAAGACTATTTCGTTTTAAGTTGTGATTTTATGTATAAACGGGAAACCTAAGAGTTTTTGAAACCGAAGGTCCGTGAGTCCCGATACTAGTCTCTATGGGGTGTCAAAAGCCTGGTCCTTAGCCGCAAGGTTGGGATGTGCCGAGACGAAAGTCGCTACATGGGATGATCTCGCCTTCAAACTCATTATTCTCGGGTGGAACGTGAAGCATAGAAATTTTGCAAAACGGTTGATCCTTGGTTGAAATTCGAAATAAGCACATTCACCTATGATATAATAATTGCCGGGAGCGAAAAGTTCACAAGTTATACATATGAGTAGTGTTAGCATCTTTACTTGTATTTAACGGTGATTTTTTTAAGCTTAGTTTGGGACAAGTGAAAAGTCGGGGACGATGAATTTATCCTTCTTGGGCATTTTAGGATTGAAATGTTTTCTTGTTTTATGATCCCTAAAAGTTATAAAATAACGAAAGTCAAACATGTTAGTTAGTTGCTTAAAAAGAAAAGTACAAAAAATGAGAAAAAGGAAAAATACAAAAATATGTGTGTGAATAAGTGTAAATATTTAAAAATGGTCAAACAGGGCTTTTCTAAACTATTGATTTTTTAATTCCCCTCGATCAACACTTAGCTACTTTTCGAGGTAATTAGTCAAGGGGGATTAAGATTCTTGGTTTTCTAAGTGCTTACTTGTAGCATTGCATGAGGACACTACAATAGTTTAGTATGGGGGGATTTTGGTATGTGTTTAATTACACATACCCTTTGCCTATAAAAACAGACTTAAAAGACCAAAAACATACCAAAAATACATTGTATTTGTATGTTTTGCATTTATATAGTGCAGGAAACGGATATCTTCAAAAAGGACAAAAACGAAGCCAAAAACGGACAAAACTGAGCGCGGAATAGAAAAGCGTGTATCAGTCAAAGTCAACCAAAAAGTCAACAAAAGTCAAAGTCAAAGTCGATGTCTGAACCGAAGAAATACGTAATGGGCCAACCCACACCCATCTAATAGGCCGGGGCAGCCCATTAAGTTATTTGTTATCAAGACTTAGAAGCTAAAGGGTCCAAAATGCATAACAGCCCTACTATACAGTTGTTATGTTCATTACATTGTTAGTCCTTTAAGGATTGTGGGTGCAACACATACATACAACCTCAAGGGCCATTCTTGCCAGCTCCCTTAAACTTTTACACCACAAAGGACCATCCATGCAATCAAACAATACAAGTTCAGGGGCCATTCTTGCCAGACCCACAAACCTTTACCCTGTTATACCAAAACAGATACAAACAAACCTAAATCAATTTTCCCGCCCCTTCTACTATTCACCTTCCCTGTCAATTTTCACCTCGACTTATGCACCCACAGACAAAAACATCTCTTTCCCCCTCAACCTCACTTCACATGGGCTCATTTGCCACCTTGGCAATCCCCTTATACACCATTCGTCTATGAATAAGACAGCAAAATCAATGGCTGTGATGATGAACTTGGAGAGCACTCAAATTCAATGGCTGAGATGAAAGCTTTGACCTCCTCACACAAGAAACACACCTCCTTAAGCTCTTAGAGAAGAAACACACTTCAAAGACTCCAAGAATTCTAGTTCGGCTATAAATAGGAACCCTTTGTAAGCCAAAAGGCATCGAGTTTTATTTTTTCAGCTTATATTAGTTAGTTTAACTTATTGTACTTTTTTTTAAAAAGCCTTGTACTGTTTTATAGATATTTAATGAAATTTAAGTTTTTATGCTTAAATCTATTTTTAAGCTAATTTCATTTCTGTTTTAAAAACTGTTTGTTTAAACTCACAAAAGCTCTTTTCCTACTTACTTAAGCTGTTTGACTTAGACCATATGAACTTTTCCATAGTTTATAGGGTTTAAGTCTTTTTACTCAAAAATTACCTCAAAAAGCTAATTTAGATGATAAGCTTACAATGGAAGAGCTTATGTGTATTTACTGGCTTATTTGGATAAGCCAGAGCTTGTTGACTTAAGCTCTTGTTAGCTTGTTTATCCGCAAGGGAAGTTGTAAGTCCTCATTTTAATGTTTTCAAGCTTATTTTTCTGTTTTTGCTTAATTCTACTTATCTTTGCTTATTTGTGTTGATTTCTTGCTTATCATTGCTTATTTTATCTTAATATTGCTTAATGTGTCTATTTTTGAGTTTAGAATAGTTTAATTCAAATTCTATTTAAATCTGTCAAAACTGCCTCATAGTCTAGCTTATGTTTGGTGCTTATTTTTTCTAGTATTTGCTTATTTGTCCTTGATTATCATTGCTCTTAATCTATTTCATCAAAATTAAGTCTTAAATAAATCTGTCTTAGCCTAAAACTGGTTTTCTAAAATTTAAAGGGGTGTTTGGCATAAGGTCCAAAATGGGTCAAAATGGTTTAAAAAACTATTTGGGCCACTAAGCTAACTTCAATAAGCTCTTTTAAGTTATTCTCATCAGTTTTAAAAGTTTTCAAAGTGTGAAATTAAGTTTTAAGGGGTGAGCTACATGTTCTTCAAAACTGTGGTTTTTGAAATTTGATTAAACTGTTGGTATTTGATTGTTGTTCTAAAGGCTATTTTAAGGTTTTGTTTTGTGTTCTTTTTAGTTTTAAATGCAGTAGGAGATATTGGTCAAGTGTCTTGTGATTTTAATACTGAAATCTGTCAAGTGTTTGCAAAATTTTTTAAAGCTTAATCAGTCAAATTTAGATAAGTTAAGATTGGTTTTAGGCTCTGATTTTCAAAACACAAGCTCCTTAAGTGTCAAGCTTCATCTGTTTTAGCTTAAGTTGTAGTATAGGGCTTATTATATAAGCTGAATTTAGGCCTGAATGTTAGTGTTTAAAAACTGAAAAAAACCAAAAATAGTGTAAACAGCCTGAACAGTCATTTTCATTTAGCTTTTTCTTAGCTTAGTTGATTTTCAAAATGTTTTCTAATTGCTGTTTTAGATAGCTTATAGTTCTAGCTTTTAAGTTTTATAGGTATCAAAGCCATAAGGTTCCATCTTAAAGCTTAAAAATAAGCTCAACAGTGGTCCCTTAGGCTGTTTGTTAACAGTTTTTAGCTTATAGCTTATTTTCTTTTTCAAGCTTTTTTGTTTATTTACTTGGCTTAATATTGTTCACAAGTGCTTATTAGGTGTAGGTGTCTATCTGTTTTAGCTTGTTTTTCTTTTTCACTAGCTTATTAAGTTTAAAAAAAGCCACCAGTTTTAGCTCTTTAAGTCTTAGTGTAAAAAAGTAAAAACTGTCACTTTTTCTTTTGCTTTTCACCAGCTTATTTTTGAGTTTTATAAAAAGTCATTTTTTTTAAAGTTTGTTATTTTGGCTTATTTTATAAGTTTTTAAAAGAGAAAAATAAAAAAAAAATGTTTTGTAAAAAGAAGAGGTCACAGGGGTCGAACCTGTGACCTCCCTTTTGCAAACCAAACGCCTCAACACACACTCTCACTACCATCAGCACCAGTAGGGCCATCTGGTCTTACTTCACTAAATTTATTACTTAGCCCCTTTTAGCCCTTTTAGCCTTTTAGCCTTTCAGCTTATTTCTGCTTATTTCTGGCTTATTTCAATAAGCCACCTTCACCATGTTATTTTTCTTAGATTAAGCACTCTTCAAACTACTTTTCAGAATTTTTCAAATTCGTTTAGTATTTTTTATTAATTTTTTAGATTAAATCCGTTTTTAATTCATAATAAAAAATATAAATGTCAAAAAAATATAATTCTTTTTTTTAAAATTTTCTTTTATCATTTAGGATTGTTAAAAATTAATTTTGCTTTCGTAGGGTTAAAATTTCACAATTTAGGTTTTTAAAGAACGGGATTTGAATCATGTTCTCGTTTTTAGTGTTTTACATTAATTGCTTTCGTTTTTAGGGTTTCTTTACTTGTATTTGCTTATTATTAGTAGAATTAGGAATCCAAACCTAAAAACTTTCAAACCATTCAAAAAACGCGATCACGAACGTAACCGATTCTCAATTCACGCCTCGACGGGAAACGACCCGGGAAGGTTTTTTAGGGTTTTTGCTTTGGATAAAAGTAAGAAATCTCTTTAAAAGCCTTACGGAATACTTATCTCTTCTATTATTGATCTTATCCTTATTACGTATTTATATATTTATTTATATATACCAAAAGGAAAGAGTCAATTTTTGGCGCCCCTGCCGGGGAGGTGTTTAATCGTGTCTCGTTTGAAGATTAGTTTTTGAAGACCTTTCCTCGTGAAGTTATCATTTTCCATTTGTGAATATTTTCTTATTATAAAAATTAAAAATACCAACAATACTTTTCCTAAAGTATTGAAAGTGCCAAAAAAATTAAAAAAAACCAACAAAACAAATCGTTTTGTTAATCATTGTAATCGGCTCACCTTTGAATTACAAACTATAAGGAGGGTATAAGGCGGGCTTGATCCAAGGAACATCGCCCAAAAAGGAAGAACGCTTTTAAATCGCTTCGTCGTGCTAATTCCTTCCGCTCTCTTGTGCGTAGTTTAAAGAGCTACAGTGGACTTTTAACATCTGGTTACCAAAAATATTGTGTTGTTCTTGTATTTAGTGCATGCGCACTCGCTCTTCTTCGAATCTAGTTGGTGAATCTTCTCCTAATCCAACTACTTCAAATCCGAAACGTCGTAACCGTAGACGTTCAAAGCAACCTTTTTCTCTTGAAGAATCTCCCATAGATACGATGGTCGATCAACGTACTATGACGGAATTGCTTCGTGCACCCACCGAGGGTTATGCGGAGGCAATCGTGGTTCCACCAATTCTTGCTGAGCATTTCGAGCTCAAGCATAGTCTCATTAATATGATGACTTCGGACCAATTCTTCGAACTTGAGAAAGACAATACTCATGATCACATTCGTTGGTTTAACAAAATAACTTCCACAATAAAATACAAGGATGTGACTAATTCAGCGATTAAGCTTATGCTTTTTCCATTCTCTCTTACGGGGGCAGCCCGTCGTTGGCTCAAAAAAGAACCCCCTAATTCTATTCTCACTTGGGAAGATCTTGTTTCCAAATTCATCAATGAATTCTTTCCTCCCTCAAGAACGACAAATCTCTGAAATGAAATTTCCAATTTTCAACAACGTTTTGATGAATCGTTTCATGAGGCATGGGATCGTTACAAAGATCTCCTTCGTGCATGCCGTCATCATGGTTTTACCAAATTGCATCAACTTGATACCTTCTACAATGCCTTAAACCCAACCGACCAAGATTCTTTAAATTCTGCCGCCGATGGTAATCTTTTGTAAAGAAGTACTCAAGATTGTTTCTCAAGTGATGTTAATTCTTCTTCTTCCTCTGAGATAGCCAAACTTACTCATGCAGTAAATCAGCAAACAAGTGCTGTGACTACTGGTATGTGCTTAATTACACATACCTTTTACCTTTAAAAACGAGCTAAAATAACCAAAAACGGACTTAAAATGCC